>JAFBJT010106269.1:73908-94405 GCA_016785325.1 Chascanopsetta lugubris
CATTTTTATTTTTTTTTCATACCGAACCAGAGGCTTCGCTGTGATCATCGTCCAGCTGCTGGTTTGTGTCTCTGTTGCCGGGCGGTTAGCAAACATTGCACAATCCCCGCGTCCCTGTGGCCACACGCTCGGAGAAGACTTCCTTGAATTTCCCCGGGGATCCGTGAAGCATCGATCCATCTCATGAAAGCGTTGTTTATTTCAGCTTTCAAAACAGGACACGAAGCCACGCGGCCGAGGCGAAAAATAAAAACTGTTGGGAACGAAACGACAGGCGACCTAACACGTATGCCAGCTCGAGCGAACGAGCTCTCGGTCCATCGACGGTCCATCGAGTAGCGGAGAATCCGGTGGTGATGGCAAACCAGCAAGTTCACCCAGACATAGAGACGGCAAGAAGCAGGCTCCGTCGTTAGTCCGACGCACGTTCGTCTCCTTTCACCGAGCGTCGGCCCACGTCTGCACGCGCACGCGGAGTGTTTTCAACATTTGTGCTCCAGTGCGGATTCATGTTGACTTCAACGCCCTTTGCACGTGGATGGAAAAGAAAAAGGAAACGCGTTCGGCGAAGCCTTTGCGCGAACGTGGCGGCGACAATCTGTCCCCACATGTTCAGCGTGTGGTGCATGACGGCGAGCGAGAGCCTCCGCTCTGCGTCCTTGGCATGAACGCTCGAAGACTCGTCGTGCCAGGAGAAGACAAACCCTGCTGGCACGCTTGTGTTTGTTTGTACTCGCTGAAGCAGGTGTCGGCTGCGTCCCGAGTGTCCCACCCCGAGGAGACAAAGACAAGCGCTCATTGGTCCAGAGGAGAAACACTTTATCCCGAAACACCAGGGTGTGCCCATGCAGTCGCCTGCTGGCAGGTGAATCTTCGGGCAGCCGCGGCGATATACACGGAATGTCAGAAACGGGGGTGGGGGGTGGGGGGGGGGGTGTTTTAGGTCGCTTGTTCCCTCTGCGACGTCACAACCCGAAGCGGCTCCGGTCCCTGGAGACACGTCAGAATGTGAAAAACGCGAGAGCCCCCGAAGGAGGGCAAGTATTCAAATCTGTCCCCCCGCGCAGTTCAAATGTCAACCAGAACAACTTGTACCCGAATCTTTGCAAATGCGAGCGCACACACACACACACGCGCGCGCACACACACACACACACACACACACACACACACGCACACACACGCACACACACAAGGAAATCTCCCGACATCCTGGAGAACAGGAAACTCCCTACTTTTGTTTTGCTGTGTCCAGCCCACGCACTGGCAAAACAATGGGTATTTTTAGCCCTTTTCTTAAATTTATCCCACTTCACAAACGTTGTTCAAATGAAATGGCTATTTGGGGGCTTTTCCGCCGTCGAGGCGAGCGAAGGCCCGTCTCCTTTTCACCGCTTCGGCCACAAAACTCGCGTTTTTTCCCCGTTCAGTCGTCGACAGGACGCGCGGCGGCGGCGGCGGCGGCGGCTGAGGTGCGTTCGAAGGCGGCGACCTCGTGGCTGGAGCGCTTGTTGTGTCTGCGCCTGCCGCGCGGCTCTTTCGTCCTCCCTTTAAACTCGCCCGAAGGGCTCCCACGCCTCCCCACGCGGCTACCAGACCGTCGGCCCCGTTTGTCCGACCGCGTGGGGGGGAAAGGGGCTCGTGACACGCGGGGGGGGAAACATGAGAGGGGGAACGGAGGGAGGCAGTCAAGCAACTCATTGTCCAGAGTTGGAGGGTTCAGCGGCGCGAAGTGCAGTGAGCGAGGAATTCCCCCAGTAAGTTCAAACGATTGCAGATGTGCGCCTGGCCCCGAACTGCTACCGCTCACATCTGGCCAGAACGCCGCCTCCTCCTCCTCCTCCTCCTCCTCCCACCCCCCCACCCCCCACCCCCACCCTTCCACCATCACCCCCCCAGCCTTCCACGTCTCGTCCCCGTAACGCTGCCCTCCGCTCTACCCTGGAAAAGCAATCAGGCCGAAGCACACGGCCCCTCCGGGGTGTAAACTACCGACTCGCCAGGCAGCCGGGCGGCGGCAGCGCGGAGCACGGGAGGCCATTGTCCTGGCAGCTGGGAGGGAGAGATTTGGCCGAGGGGGAAGTTTCGGGGGGATTTCAGAGGGGAAAGGTGCAGCTCCTGCGCAACGGTGCTACCGGAGGTCAGCCGTCGATCGTCCGCCGGCCGCACCAGGCGGCACGTTTTGGGGGGGGGGGGGGGGTTTTTGGGGTTATTTTTTTTTGGGGGGGTTGTTTTTGGGGTTTGTTTTGGTTTTTTGTGCAGGATTTGCACGTTGTTTAAAGTTCGTTTTTTTTCCGTGTCGAACGCCACGCCCGGGGCAGGGCGTTTTACGGGTGAGGCTGCGCGCGCGACGGCGTTTTTGTTTGCAGCGCAGCCGCCTCCGTCCTCACGGGGGAACGTTTCCTCGTACTTCTTCAAAAGCTATTATTAATCTCAAGTCGGCCGCGCACGGAGACAATTGGCACATGGCTGTTGTTTACTTCCCCGTTCAGGAGGAGACACGCACCTGAGTCAGTCGGACCCGTTTACGCCCCATGCGGAGACAACGGGCTCTCGGGGGGGGGGGGGGGGAAGGGCCCCGGGGGGGGGGGGGGGGGGGGCACGGGCCCGGAGACGCCCGCTGCGCATGCGCAAACACACACTGGTGGGAAATTCCCAGCAAAAATTCCACCCCAGCCGTGCGTCCTCTGTGAGCACATTCCTGTGTTTTTCACAGCAGCGCGCCGCTGCAATGAGGCTTCGCAGCGTTTACAGTCGCAGGGCCAGTTCTGGAGAGACCCAGCATCGACCCCCCCCCCCCCCCCCCCCCCCCCCCCCCCCCCCCCCCCCCCCCGGGGCACGTAGCAGTAAATCTTCCCGCAGGACGAGGACGTCGCACGTAGAGCGCACACGTCCGTCGCTGCGTGATTTACTGCTTCTTCGGGAATGTGAGGGAGCAAGAGAGAACAGGCTGGGAGAGGGAAGGAGGTGAAGGGTTGAGGAGGATTCCCTCAGGCCGCTCTGACACGTACGAACGGCAGGACGACACACGCGTGGAGGCTCGGCGTTCGGGCCACGACGCGGAACAACAACCGCGACTAAACCTCAGTCACAATCACCGGTCGGGAACACACACGCGCAACACCTCATTCCAAATTCCCCTAGAGTTCCCTGAGATGATTGCACCGCTGGATGTCCTCTGGTAGCCAAGCAGAAGCGTGTTTTTCTCGCCGACGTCCAACCAATGGATGCGTAAGCGTGAGGAAGGGGGGGGGATTTCTACTGGCCGACGGTCGTGTGCAGTAAGTGAGTCACAGTTGTCGGTGACTTGGATCCGTCTCCCGTTTCCTCCTCCGACAACAACAAACACGATCGTGTCTGTTGGGTCGGGGTCTCCGTCGGGGATTTCTCTGTATTTGTTGACGCGTCTTTATTATTTATTGTATCAGTTCTTTGTGTTTCTTATCATCGTCCTGTAGGTTGGAGTGCTGCTGCTGCTGCTGCTGCTGCTGCTGCTGCTGCTGCTGCTGCTGCTGCTGCTGCTGTTTTCTGTGGTGCAGTTGGCATGTTGCTGCGAGGCAGCAGGGTGTGTTTCCTCTCTCCTAAAACACACAGGAGATGAATGAATTCACTCTGCAGCCACCGCTCCCTGAAGTTCATCTGTCGATGGGATTTCCAGGTTTTAAAGCAGCCAGCCATGGAAAATCCTCCTCTGTCACCAATTTGGATTTTTTTTTGTATTTCATTTATTTCAAAAGCCGCATTCATATCATTTGATTCAATCCTGTGCATTATCTATTCATATACACCCAAAAACTGCAGTTGATTTGCATCAGGAAACTCCAGCGGTGAATTACAGTTGCTATTTTGCACCATCACGTTTTTAAACCAACACAGAAAAAACAAGTGACAAACTCTTTGCGGTCCCTCGACGTGCTCGGAGCGGAAGGGTGTTCGGCTGCAACATGCTACTTCACCAACAGATGTCACATTTGTACACATTGTGCCTTTAATTCGAAACATTAGCTCAATAACAAGCCATTAACACAGAGAATAACAAACATGCGACTATTCTCATAGTGCACCTGCAACTTCAGCTGTTTAACTCCCATGAACACGTTTGCCACCTATGCTACTGTTGTATGTGTAACTTGCTCGGCCGAGGCCACGCAGCCAGGATCCAGTTCCTTAAAGGGGCAGTGGGGAGTTTTCTGGCTGACAGAGACGTGTGGTGCAGTCAGCAGTCTCTCCCTCACTCTTACGGCCAAGCTTGCAATTATGGCGCTCGTGCTCGTTGGGCGTGAGCCGCGACCAAAACAAAATAATCACAACAATCAACCTTTTCAAGCTTAAATTATATGATGTATATATATGTGTATATATATATATATATATATATATCCTTAAATCCTGGGTGATATTGCTATTTTTGTTTTGCATAGAGTTATATATCATTATGAATTATATTGAGGATTGTTTATAGCATATATGCATTGACTGTGCAAAATGTTCACATATATCGGAAATACATCTTCGGTTAACTGCATGTCGTGATCACTCTGTTTGAATGCATAAAAAATGTCATAAACTGTACGTCGATCAGGGATTTACACATATGTAAACACAGTATGGGCAGGATGCAGTATATAGGTCAGTATCTACGTATCGATTCCTCTCAGATGTCATAAACATGAATGCATACATCACGTATGTTTGACCATATGTATGCATGAAAATACCGCACATTTGCATAAATCACATTTGCATTTAAGGACGGATCAAGGTCGTGAAGAGAAGCAGGTCGAACCGGCACTGGGTTTCTGTTGCACCACCAGGTGACAGTCACATATCGGAGTGAGCTGCCGGCACTGGGGGGCCGAGGCCACAGGAGCGGCTGCACATGTCGGAGGCGCTGACGGACCAATGGCACGATAGTGCAGCTCCAGTCACTGCAGATGAAAGCAGAGCACAGACCACTGATGGAGGCAAGTCAGAGAGTGTCTCACTTTTCAGCCTGTGCTCTCTCTGGTGTTAAAGGTGCAGTGTGTGAGGTTTTTTTTGTTTTTTTCACTTCTACCCGTAGAGAAAGTCATTACAAAACAACTACATTTTCAGAATAATCTAAATGTATTTGTGCCCCTCTATGGGGGCTGCCATGTTTTGCCCTTGGAGTTTTAATGTTTAATGTTTGTTAATTACCTGAATTCTACCACAGGTTCTCCTGCACGCTCGCAAGGGTGAGGGTGAGGTGAGGGATGCAGCACACAATTTCACCTCTAGATGTCACCAGATCTTGCACACTGCACCTTTAAGAGGCACTGTTCCAAACACACCAAAAAAAAGTTGTCTGGTGCAGTTTCAAATACATTCCGACAAAGTACACAAGATACAAATCCAGCGTTGTGTATGTTTTAGTCCCACGAGCGACTCGTTTCCTGGTTGTCGGAGGACAAAGTGAAAGATACTACTCCAAAGCCTGAGGGCGGCAGGTCTGTGTCAGAGCCTATCTGCTTCACAGAGTGCTATCAGATGATGGGCATTAAAGGTAAACATAATGAGATGACTCGGCATGCGGCAGAGGATGACACAGGGGTGGAGGAAACCCGATCGTTGAGGCCCGGTCTGAATGAGCCTGCTGGCGTGTTCACAGAAACACCGTGTGCGGTGGTTCGCGACGCTCCAAATAAAGAGAAATAGCTCGAAAAAGAAGAAGAGGAGGTTTCGGGTTTCCTGTGGTGCAGCAGAGTGAGGCATGTTGTTGTTGTTGTTGTTTTCCAGCCCCATCAGATTTGATCCACATGCACCGGGCCCGGCTCGCTCGCTGTGGTCGTGCGCGCATGACGCGCCTTCTCCAGTCGGACTCGGACTCTATCCATCCGACATGTTGTGTTCTGGGAGGAGAGGAACGATGTGGGGGAGTTAAAAGTGCGATTGATCTCATCTCACCCACTCTGACATACAGCCATGTGGCTTCCTTTTTGTGACACTACAACCTACACACACACACACACACACACACACACAGACAGGAAGTGCCTCTATTTCAAGTCAACAGCACTCAGACAGACTATTATGGGTCTCATGGATACACTGCACACACATCTACAATGTGTGTGGGTGTTGTGTTTTAGCGTGTTTTGAGATATGTATTGTGAAACATTATTCATATGAACATGAATGATTGATTATTAATGATAATTAGTTGCAATCTCATCTAGTTTAGGTAGTCGTTTGATGGCTCTAGTGACATCTAGAGGAGTGGTTCTCAACTGGTCTGGGTTCGGGACCCCTCATCATGACAGGCCGCCACCCAAATCGGGGAGAATGATCAATTTCTCAAACGTATTTCATCTTATTTAAACCAATGAGTGATGGTGCTGTTTGGGTGTCCATTCGCATGACAGGGCTTCATCGTGAACAGGGAAAAAATCCCCTTCAAAATAAAAGCACACGATTTAGGAAAATAAATAGAAAAATAAATCAATAAATAACCCTAACCCTGTCAAAGGCCCACTTTTGGGTCGCAACCCACAAGTTTAGAATGACCGACTAGCGGGGAATCATGTCGATGGATCTCTACGTTTCCATCAGAACCAGGTCCACGCTACGGAGGCAGCCATCGTGTTTTTAACCCTTGAGTCGGGGAAAGGGCGAGGTGTATAGTGTTCCGATGCAATATGTAACCACTAGATGTCACTAAATCCTAATCTGTGGTTACATGCTGCCGATCACGTGCCGACACCTGGTGCGAACATTTGCTGTTGGCATCATCACGATTCTACGAACACGTCTCAATAAGCAAATGAGACGGGATGGATCAGACTTGTCCAAAGGAGTGAGCTTGACTGTTAAACCCCTTTTTGCAGGTTTGATCATGATCTGATCTTTGTTTGTGCTCGGCCTGTGTTAAGACTTTACATGCGAGGGTTCCAGCATGCAGACAGACTGTCCTGTCAGCGTGAAGGATTCTTTACAGCCACTAATCTAATCTAATTATATTGTGCATGCGTTCTTTTACTATTTATTTGTCAGTGTTTCAGCCACTGACACGGACGCAGTTGTGCAACAGCTGCATTGTCATTCCTTCACTTTCTGTTTGAGGGAAATCAGTACGTTCTTTTTCTCCACGCAGGCGTTTGACACTGCTTATCTGGAAGAGCGGCAGAGGGGAATTTAGTGATGAAAGTAAAGAGGGTGAGATCGCAGAGAGCGGTGGACGGACACGGTCATCTTAAAACCTAAGGCCCGTAAGGGTCAGCGTTTGCTGGTGTGAATTTAAAAAAAGCACGTGATTAAACAGAGGAGTAAACACGACCTTGTTGGAGGATAGTCAGTTACACCAAGACAGGTTTTTCCAGGTCATGGGCCAAGAGACACTTTTGTTCAGATGAATAATGTAGGAGGAAATGTTCTAACATTAACCCTCTGTGTATTTTCGTTCCGTGGTACAGGGCTTTTGCACATTCTCTCAAACTACATACCATCATGTTAAAGGTGTGAATGCATTATTTCAAAGTCCGGAATCTGAACATGGTGTAATGATACTAATGTTTTTAGAGTCTTATCCCCTGAATGTCTGAATCGCATTGTTCATGACCTTAAAAAATAGAATAAATGAGCCTTTCTGGAGGCTGCCACGTTGCATCACCACCACCACTGTTTTACACTTTCATCGATAACTGAAGCCTGTAGCTTTTGCACCGTGCTCCCCACGGCAGGGGTAAAGGGTTCTGACCTGCAACATGCGACTTCACCTTCAACTTCTATTTTGGCTTTAGATGCACTGCGCCCTGAAAAAGTTTGCACATTGCTGTCTCACCCTCATGCAACCAGTTCTAAATAATGACTTTCTATTCCATTTGCTTCACCTTTCTCTGTAACTTCTCCAGCATTTGCACAGAAGTGCAACAACACAACCTCCTTGAGCAACCCCGGGCGTGTTTGCAACACGACAAACCACCAGATAACATACAAGGAACAAGACGATGCCGGAGGTAAGAGGAAGTGAACATGATCACACGCATGTTGTGTGCTCTTTTGCATTACCGAGAATTATTTCGCTCTAGATAAGCGATACACTCGCAGCTAAAACTGAACCCATGTTTTGAATTTTCGGTGCTGCTTACGTGTTCTCATGGCTTTATGAGAAAACAGGTTTTCAGACGATAGTCACGTGGATTTTTATTTTTTATTTTATCACCAATAAAAATGTTGACATTTAGAGAAAAGGAGTTTTATTGGAAATGAGTCAAAACTGTGTGATGAGGATGTTCAGAAAAAGCCAGCCCAATCATACTCATGTTTCCCTTATTGCCCAACATGTAAACTTCTGCACTTGGAAAACATTAGACAGCCCTGTGGCTTCGCAGTGCATTTTCAGCGACGGTGGAGATCCCCCCTGTAATCCAGAGAGCAGCCCCACGCCTCTCTCTGTCAGACCTGAGGGTGGGGGTCTTTTTGCTTTCAAATGTGAACGGAGACACTGTGGTGTATGAATGAACCACGCGTTCATGTGTCTGTGCAGAGGCAGAGGCAGAGGGGTCGTGGTTAGGACAGGAAAGGGGGAGGAAAGTGAAAGGTAGGGCATCAGCGTGGGTGGGGGGATGTTTTTCTTTGCGAAATATCAAAGTGAAAGAAGAAAATCTGAATTTGTATTTGAACTTACAACGGCACAATAATGCCTTGAAATACTTGATAGATTGTTGTATTGCATTTTTGAAAATCTGTATCTACTGTGTGTACTGTCAAAAACAGTCCATATTTCAAAGTTGCAAAATCCACGTCATTCATTTAAAGGTGCAGTGTGCAAGATTTCGGTCATTTTCGTGACTTCTATTGGTAGAAAATAACCATTACAAAACAATTACACTACATTTTCATCATCTAAATGTCTTTTTTTTTCTTTCCCATTACCCTTAAATGAGCTTATTATTGTATATTTACATAAGGAGCCACCTGGGTCCTCTCTGCAGGGGTCCCCAATATTTTTTTACAGTAGCCCAGAGTGGACTTACTAAACATCGTTTGAGTTTTAGTGACAACTGAAGTCTACAAAAGGTTTTCCTGCATGCTTGGAAAGGTGAGGGTGAGGTGATGGATACAACATGCACATTCACCACTAGATGTCGCCAAATCGTACACACTGCACCTTGAAGATAAGGTAACCCTTTACTCGCCCCACAGTGGGTACAGCAGCACCGAGATATAGTAAAAGATAACAGACACACGCAAGCAGGAAACAAGATCAGCAATACGTGGCAGTATGAAAAAAAATACACTCAAACATACACATCTATCAACCATGTGATTTAAAAACACACATGTATTCCGAGACACATGAATTTCGCAGAGGTGTAAAGTGACAGCGTTGTTATGATGTCGCATTGCACAAGTGTGCTACAGTTGATCTCGCTGCAGCTCGGGTGTGAAAGAGTGAATGCAGAAGTTAGCGAGCTTTTTGCAGTTCTGGTTAATGTTTTTGATTAATGGCCGTGAGAATATCTTGTTGCACGCACGGTGCGCAGGTGTTAATTGTGCACTGGGTCATTTGTGGTTGAGTGGTTTCATACAAAAACTCCCATGTATGTCACCTACAATGACCTCAAACTGTGCCACAGCTAAAATAAGAGCAAGCCCAGCACCTATAGACGGGGGACTTTTCTTTTTTTTGTCATTAAGACTATCATATAAGATAATCGCTGTTCATGTCACAGAGCTGATGATTTCTGCGTCATCATCTGAATGATTGTGACTTATTAGGAGGAAGCAAACATCCTCTTTACAGCTGCACGAGCTACCTGGGGACACTGGGAAAATCCCTGCGTGACATGTGCACATTTTGAGCTTTTACTTTGCAGGAAGCAGGAAATGGAAATTGAGCATTAAACCATGTGATCATTCACTGATTTAGTTCCACTAACTGGCAGAAAATTAATGAAATGTGATTGTTTAAGCGCTAACCTTATGCTTTCATGTGACATGTTGTATGGTGGGGGGGGGGGGTTGTTTTCTCCTCTGTACTGACTGACTTTTTTCCTGCACATTCAGTCTGCATGGAGATTTTGCTATATTCATTTATTTCATCTTATGCACGAGTCTGTATAATGTTGTAAATATGTTAGATATTAACTTACATGATAAGGATTGTTATAGATATTACAATTACTGATTATGTAAACATTTTGTTCTCACTCTGTGTTGCATTAATGTTGTTGCATTTAATTAATGCTATGCTATTTATTTATCAACTACATTATATTGGGAAAACTACAGTGTGTGAATTTACTTCATGTTTTGCCTATGGTGCGCTCCTCTGTACTTTCAGTTGTCAGAATGTGGAAAGGCTTATCTCATCAACTGTTCAAGATACATGATGAGTCACACTAATGTGTTCAGAACTTTGGATCTGGTGACACGGAAATTGATTCAGATTGTGTTCATGCAAATCAAAAGATCTGTACAGGTTACAAAAGTATGATATCGGGAGCTTGTTAATATTGGACATATTATAGTTTGCAAGTAATGGAAGTTACATTTGTGGAATTGACGCAACAACTTGCATAACTGATTGCGAAACCATGTTGTTTTTCACCAAGATTCCAAGTAATTCCTGTTTAAAGGGACAGTGTGTAGGGTGATGTGATGAATTCTGAATGATCTTTAATACCGTTGAAAGAGTCCTTTATACACAGTCCTTTACATCAGGTCCTGTCATCTCCGAGGCTTTGATGTGTCACCACCATGTTTAGCGCTGACTGGACTAACTCAGCTCCGTTTGTGTTCTAATACCTGAAGCCTGCCATAGGTTCTCCCATATATGCTCGGAGGGGTAGTTAGTGTGAGGTGAGGGCTGTTCATCTGCATCATGCAACCTCACCAATAGATCACAATAGAACACACATTTTAGATGTAGTTATTTTGAATTTTACCAGTCACTGCTACATTTTCTGATTATTCCTGCAGCATAATATGTTCATAGCTATATTTGTACATTTTATAGATTTAATTTGACTCGAAAAACGGTCACTTGGATTTTTTTTTTAAAGTAAATAGATGTATGGCTATATCTGGTAATAGCACGGATAAAGCACACAAGACAGTCAACTAATGTAAATTAATAACATACTTTTTTGAAATGGTGGAAGTAAAAAGATTAAACTCTTAGGTATCCAAACTTTTTTGATCAAACTGTATTTACATCACATGAGTACTTCTGAAGACACAGCATAACAGCAGTCTTATTCTATCACCATGGAAACCAAACAGGCCTCTTGCACCGGATGCAGTTCTGAACCCTTCAGTTCAACTTCCGGGTGGAAACGGTGTATGAAGTACAAGCTGCCTGCTACATTCATTTGAACGAACTTTCCCAGCTAAGTCAACCTGTGCAAAATGTCTCGGGGCTCGAGTGCGGGGTTCGACCGACACATCACCATCTTCTCTCCCGAGGGAAGGCTCTACCAAGTCGGTCAGTGTGCAGATGTGTTCGGGCAAAAGCCGGTCCACTGGTTCACTTGTTTGCTAGCTAGCTAAATGCTCTGTCATGGTTGGATTAGCATAGCTTGGCGTCAAGCGGGTAAATAACACCGCGCCAAAGCGAAAGAAGTGTCAAATGTAACCTCAAAAGTTTTACAGCTGCTGTGGGGGTGGTGATTTTACCGCTAAAGTTCAAACCATAGACTCAAACTCAGACGAATCAAAACAGCTAGCCGGCTAACTGTTTAGTTAGCCTCGTTAGCATTGCAACGTTGCTAGCTGATTCATTGCTGCAAGTAACAGACTATTTAGAAACCTTTTACGGCCAATTCAAGTTGGTAAAACGCCTCATTTGGTTTTATAATCTTTATATGATGGTAGTAGTTGGTCACATTTGCATCAATTAAATGTATTTTATGATCAACTGAGGGTGAGTTGGAGTTAGCATGGACTGATGATTCCGTTGTGGTGCCTCTATATTCTGTTTACGTTGGTTCAGTTTGTTTAGTTTAATTCTCTGTTGAAGTGAAGAAAGACACGGTTTATTCTACATCATTCAGTTAACAACATTGAGGAGATGGTCCTTTAAAGTCTCCTCATTAGACTTACTGAAATAACTGGAATGCAACCCTATTACAAAGCTTCAATTTGGTATGCAACTGTCATTCAACACATCAGCTGATTCATGTTTCCCACTGAATGACATCTTTGTGTGTGTTAATATCTCATTGAATCACAGTGCAGTTGTATGTGTTTGTTAGTATTCTCTCATGTCCACTTATGTTGATATTTAACTAATTTTTCCTATGGTTTTATGCTTGTTTTGATAGAATATGCCTTTAAGGCAATCAACCAAGGAGGTCTCACGTCAGTAGCCGTCCGGGGGAAGGACTGTGCGGTTGTTGTAACACAGAGAAAAGTACCGGTGAGTTGATGTCAGGGTGATGGTGGCAATATTTAAAGGTGCAGTGTGCAAGATTTCACTCATTTTTGTCACTTCTGTCAGTAGAACAAAACACAACCAATCATTGACATACAGACATTTTTCAAAGACGTCTAAATGTTTTTTTTTTGTTTTTTTTCCCCATTACCCTTAAATTAACCCATTGATGTACATTGACATGAGGAGCGACCGGGTCCTCTCAACGGGGGCCGCCATGTTTTTACAGTAGCCCAAAGTGGACATATTAAACAACTACCATAGGTTCTCCTGCATGCTCAGGAGGGTGAGGTGATGGATGCAACATCTGACTTCACCTCTAGATATCACCAAATCTTATACACTGCACCTTTAAGCAACATTAATAATTTGAACATTCAGATGAGATCCGTGTCATGCTAGTTTGTGTTCTTAGACCAGACGTGTCACATACACAGCTGTGTGATGTAATGGCCACCTATCAATGTCACAATGAGCATTGTCCTTTTCTGTCTACGCTGTCATGCCGGGCTCCACCAGCTTAGAACTGCATTCACTTGGGGGATGCAAATCTCAGCCTCCCCAAATGAAGTCCTGCTGATGAATGCCTCTCCTGTTTATAGTTAAATGCTGATCCTTTTGGATCAAACAGTGGCGCTCACATTCTATTCATGGATGTTCTGGCTTACAACAGAGAATTTCACGTGTCACATTCATCCTCGCTAAAAAGACGAGGGCATGCCAATCACTGCAGCTCCAAAATAAAGCACCCCTGTGTGCATAATGCTGTAAACCCTTGAAGGCTTATTCATTTAAATGTCACAAGTGTAATGGTCTTCTCTGTAGCTTCAGAATTTGCTCTGAGCAAAATGCAACCCCAAAAATGAATGCCTCCAAAATTGCAAAGAGGAAGTGGAAGACCACTTCACAGAGTTGTGACTTTGAACGTCTAAAACCTCAATTTTCTCCTGATTTTATTATCGGTGATGGGCTAGAAGAAAAGAATATCATGAAATAATTGCCTTTAAGCCTTTGCATGCAGTAAACATCCTGGTCTGGTGGTTTCTGCTTATCAGCAGTTAGTATAAAACTGGACACGCAGCTAGTAGCCTTATTTGACTTATAAGTTCCACCCATAAATTCACATTTTTAGTCTGTTTTCTGTTGTGGATGACACATGTATGGCTGATGTGTTCCAATGAAAGTATTTCTACCAGTACACAAAAGGCCATTGGGGGTTTCTATGTCAGTTAATGTGACGCTACAGCAGTGTTTGAGTGGGATTCGAACCAGTCACGTTTGCTTCCATAGGCAACTGCTCTAACCCCTTATCCACTGCCGCCCCCAAATCTGATTTATATTGAATACTGTATAGAACACGTAGAACACTGTGGCTGATAATCTGAACATAGCCTGAGCCTTTGTCCTCTCTCTGTCAAACCACCACCTTCCTGTCCCTTGTAACTTCCATACTGACAGGTTCATGTATTTTTGACAATGAGGAGTAATATATTGCTTATTTTTATGGGAACTTCATGCAGGTTAATCATTAGAAAGTGACTGACTCTGTCCTTCATCTGTTTCATTAGAAGTGTGTACCGTTGATCCATACGTTTGTTAGTTCGTAATACATCTAAAGACATCGGTTGCGAAGTTGATGGTGTAGTTGAAAAAGCAGAAGTCCAGACGGGTGACGTGCTTTTCGATCACTGAATTATCCTGGACTTAGATCTTATCAATTTGCGGAATTATATGAATCTCTTGGACACACCATTGACTTCAAACGATAAGACAATATCACATGCCTTTTCTTCTTCCTCTTTGAAACAGGACAAGCTCCTTGATGCCGCCACAGTGACTCATCTTTTCAGAATAACATCTAATATTGGATGTGTAATGTCTGGAATGACGGGTAAGAGGAACGTTATATAACTTTTTTTTTTTTAGTTACTTGGAAAATATTTCAATGAATTGTAAAATCACCATGTAAAATTGTCAAATACAGCAATCTGGTAAAAGTTTGATTTGAATATATAACTTGTATTTTCACTCTTTTATTGTCTTACTCAGAGGAAGTATACTGAGCTACTTCCTTCTCTTTATATTACTTTCTATTGTATTTCATCCATTGTATTTTCTGTGAGTCACTCTCATTTAAACTCAACTTCTCAATATTTTTAAATTCCAAGTTTAATTCCGAGTCTCATACATTGTTTAGGATTGCTGTAGTTATTCTAAAGGCGCAGTGTGTGGAATTGAGCGATGTCCAGTGTTTGAGTTATAATTCAAACTCAAAAGTACTTTAGTTTTCCATTCTGGAAGAAAAGAGAACGTGTCACTGATGTAAAGATAAAGGGCTCAGGGTCATGAAACTAATGGTCATACTCCAGGTCTTGAGTAGAGATAAACATGTTTACTTACTGGACCTTAAGCCATGAGATCTGACTGACTGGAAATCGCTTTAACATTGCCGTAAAGATCTGAAGTACGGCTGTGACGGTGACAGCTTAATAGATGCTCTGAGACAAAGCAGCCTCCTCTGTCTCTCCCCTTAATCACTGTCGTCTGACCTCCGACAGCTGACAGCAAGTCCCAGGTGCAACGAGCGCGCTACGAGGCGGCCAACTGGCAATACAAGTACGGTTATGAGATTCCAGTGGACATGCTGTGTAAGAGAATTGCTGACATCTCGCAAGTCTACACGCAGAATGCTGAAATGCGACCACTGGGCTGCTGTACGTATGGATATTTACTATTTACTCAGTTTTGTGTTTCTCTTGATATGCGTTTGCAACCACATACGTATATTTACCCACCTGTTGTTTTTTTTTTGTTGTTGTTTTTTTGTCAAAATCGTTGCTTTCACTACCACAGTTTTTCCCATAGGTCCTGCAATAACTTGTTTTGAACAAAATGAGGTAAATAATAAATAATAAGGCCCCTTTTCATCGCCACTTGCCCCTTAACTTGCAGGTATGATTGTGATTGGCATCGACGAGGAGTCCGGCCCCCAGGTGTACAAGTGCGACCCCGCGGGTTACTACTGCGGCTTCAAGGCCACAGCTGCCGGGGTAAAGCAGACAGAAGCCACCAGCTTCCTGGAGAAGAAAGTGAAAAAGAAACTGGATTGGACCTTTGAGCAAACTATCGAGGCATGTGGAGTCGTCGTTGGGCTGATAGGTCACGGGGAATGAGGCACATGTATGCGAAAGCAACTTTCACGGTGCTTTCCACCCTAACGTCCCATCTGTCTTTCTTTTTCTCCTTCGTAGACGGCAATTTCATGCCTGTCAACTGTTCTTTCCATTGATTTCAAGCCCTCTGAGCTCGAGGTGGGCGTCATCACAACACAGGACCCCAAGTTCAGGTAAAAACTCAAAATCAGTGGCAGACCATTGTGTTTAGCATCTCTGCTTAAACAAAATCCCTTTGATTCCGTATTGGATCATTCCCATGTGCTTAATTTCATTGCTTTTCTCTCAGTTGTGTAGAAGTGTGTTTATTGTGTTTCTTGCTTTAGTAATGAAATTCATTCCTGTCAAAAAATAGAAATGAAACCAGAAAATGACCCTAAAATGATTGTATTGATCCGCTGATCGTTTTCCTGCAGGATCCTGACAGAATCTGAAGTGGACACTCACCTGATGGCGCTGGCAGAGCGTGACTGAGCAAGCAGAGACACGCCACCCGTTGGATTCTAGTCACAGCATGATGGATGCAGTTCCCTTGATGGAGACTGGTGTTATCTTTGTTTGCTGTATATTTACCGCACTGTTTCATTCATTCAACAATAAAAAAAATAAGTTTTTGAAGTAAAATGACATTTGCTATCGTTGTAGCTTGTAGCATTATTAGTCCCTACACACACACACACACACACATACACACACACAAAGTTGAGACTCTTTCACCGTATGTAAATGGATCCCTTTGTTTCATAAGCTGTGTTTTGGGTTAAATTTAGCAGCAGAGGGAACCGGAACAGAAGCTTGTGCAAAGCTCAACCTCTCATCTTCCTGCTGTGGTTGTAAAAAGTCACATGACATGTATGATGTTGCTGTGTTTCAGTTAATCTACCACAGTGACTGATGTAGATGTCATTTGACCTTGTATTTAAACCAGTTTGTTAAATGACTTGGGCTCAGCAGATATATTTCACAGTGGTTTTAACAATGGTTTCAAGTGTGTCCGGAATGGGGGGGTGGAGGGTGGGGGGGGGGGGTTCCAGCTTGTAGCCAAGACGAGTTTGTCACATGCTTATGACCAGGAATGAATTGAACATGTCATTGCTGAGTCACTCTCAGATCATTTCCTATCAGTCATGTCAGACCCTCTTCTCTGTGGTTTTATTATCAGACTCGCACATCCAGCGAAAACAGTTCTCCTTTCCCACATGTGGTCATCACTTTTGGGACTTTTTTTTTTTTTCTTTACTTAGGTCAATGTTTGCATCCTTTTATGTAGTTTTCTAGCTGCCGAGAAACAACAACCTGCTTGTTGATCCTTGGAAAATCCCCCCACAGTTAAGTTTTACAGCCCACAGGATAATGACAGCTATTAAACCTTATCTCCCAGTGAAGTGTTGGCTCCAAGGTTCATTTCAAGTCAGGTCATTCCAACTAAAGTGTCAAAGATGTAACGCTAAGTAGCACTGTGGTACCTTTTCCCGTCTTTAGAAATTAAAGGATTTTTTTTTTTTTTCCCCTTCCCAAAATTTCCTCAGCGTTTCTGCCCGGTGCCAGTTCCCGGCTGCCGGTCAGCTGCGGTTCCAGGGCGTGGCGGAATACTGAAGTACACTCCGCTCCTCCTGTCCTGCCCAGGGACTTTTCAGTGCCGTGACTCAGAGACTCGGTGACCTCGCCCCAACAAGGAAATCCCAGACTGTTCCAACGACCTTTTTTTGGTTCAAATGTCAGCCCATGTGTCTGTCACAAGTCTGGGTGATGACTCGTCGCTTCTTTGTGTAAGTGAGAAATGTGTCTGATTGAACGATGTGGAAAGGCCGCGATGAGCGATGACATGGCAGGAAATGACACTCGTGACCTCCAGGCTCTTTATAGTCATTCACTTTTTTTTATTCATTATTATTCTGAGACTTTCTTGTTAATAGTGCATTAATTCACACAACATACTGAATGTACACGTACAAAAATAATATCTCTGCATTTACAATATATTACATGTCTGATATGTTCATATCAATATATATATACTATTTACATATATATGTGTCTCTTTCTTTTTTTACAGTATAGAGGAAGACTACATGGAGGTCATGGTCTTGCTGGTTGGTCGAGTCCTGTGACCCGGGCTGGCTTCGGACCAGACTGGACGCCATCTTCGTTCGTGGTTCTGATCCCGGGACGTGTACAAGCGGACCAGGACGGAGGGGACGGACAGTGACTTGTCCCTCACGTAGGCGGGGGAGGGGGGGAAGCGCACGGGCAACCCAGTAGCAGCTTAACTGTCATCGACAACAGCGAAGGGTTGGTTTCCCTTTTACTTTCCAAACTTGATGTCATCGTACAACTGTGGGAGAGAAAACGCACAGAGTGAGCATTCTGACGTCTCGCCGTTTCACCGCGCGCGCCATTTGCTTCTCAGCGGCCTGGCGATTGTGAATCATCGGATACCGACCTCGTCGTCCGACATGTCCAGGTCCTCCATGTCGCTCTCGTCCGACTCGCTCTCGGGCAGCTCCCTCAGCTCCTGCGCCGTCCGCTCGAACAGCTGCGAGCGGATCTCCTCGCTCTGGCGCCCGTACGTGAGGTGGTACGCCGTGAAGCCGCCGTAGTTCACGCAGTTGACGTTGGCGCCGAAGTCCAGGAGGCAGCGGACCAGCGTGGGGTTCTGGAGGTCCACGGCCAGGTGGAGCGCCGTCCGACCGCTGCACTGCTCCTATTGGTGAGAGAGGATTGGGGGGGGGGGAAAAAAAAGTCAGCTTCCTGTTTTACAACGCATCTTCCACGACTTACTATCGCATCCGCTCCTAGGTGAGGACGCCTACCTGCGCGTTTATGTCTGCGCCGAGCTTGACGAGGTTCTCCACCAACGAGACGTAGCCGTTGATTGAGGCCAGGTGGAGGCAGTTGTGACCGTTGTAGTTGGGCGCCGACATGATGGAGGTGAGGTGGCGCTGGCAGTTCTGCGTGATGAGGCTGAAGCAGGTGAGCGAGCCCTTCTTGCAGGCGATGTGCAGCGCCGTGTTGCCGCTGTTGTCGGCCAGCCGGGGGTCGCAGCCGGCCCTCAGGAGCTTCTCCACCAACAGGGGCTGCTCCGTGATCACCGCGAGGTGGAGGGCGGTCTGAGGGGGAGGGGTTCAAAGGCAAATGAGTACGCTCGCTTCATCCCGCCGCGAGTCGCGGCGAATCAGAGCCACGCCGCCGGTGCCCGGCTGATCCGGGGTCATTACCTGTCTCTGGTGGTTCTGCAGGTTGAGGAAGGGGTGCTTGTGGGACAGCTTGATCATCTGGAGGGCATGTTCGGTGGCGTCGTGGATGACGGCCAAGTGGAGAGGCCTGCGGGGAGGGAGGGGGAGGAAAGGTTAGTTCAAACACCAGCTTTTCCAGACACCAAAAAAAATAATGACAAACACTGGCACAGAGGAAGTGCTTCCAGCTCAGTCGGAAAGAACAAAGGCCGAGTGGCGGCGGAGCGTTTCGCAAGAATGGACTTTTGTGGGGTTATTTCCACCAGTTGTGGCTTGACACATCTGATGCTTTATCAGTTCCTGGCAGGGGGCCAGGGACTTTCCTGAACGCTCAACGCGCCTTAAGCGCCGCCCAGACTGCGCTCTGAGCCAAAGTACACACACTGCTGAGTACACACTGTGCTGCGCGCGCGCACACACACACACACACACATGCACGCATACACACACACACACATATGCACGCACCCTTTACCCGACCCTCTTGTTTTCATGCTACTTTCATGGCGCAGCGTTCCGGAGAGCGTCCCCGTGCGTAAAAGCGCACAAACGTCACCCACAATCATTTTTACGCACCATTCCTCACATCTTGCACATGCGCACTTGCAGCAAAAAAAAAAAAAAAAAAAATACATAAAAAAAAAAATACATTGGAATCCTTATTGCGTAAATGTGTCAATGTCCACTTACGTGTCACCGTCCTCCGTGACCGCGTTCCTCCAGGGCTCGTATTCCAGCGTGGGCTCCCGCGAGTCCATGCTAATGTCCTCGAACTGGCTGACCAGCTCGTCCTCCTTCAGGGAGTCCAGGCCGCTGTCGAAGCGGTCCTCCTGGCACGGGAAGCCTTTGCCCTGTTTGGGCCCCATGTTGTCCAAGTTATAATCCATATGCGCGCGGCTGTGGGACACTCTGTGCACGTCCATGTCTGAGTGGAGGCTGTCGAGTGCGTCAGTGTGTGTGTGTGTGAGTGTGTGTGTGTGTCGGTGAAGAGGTCAGAGCAGAGTGGTGGCGCAGGAGGAGGCGCGCTGGGTTTATGTGCGCTCGCTGGGCGGGGCTTCGCGGGGGATTTCCACTTATGTGAGAGAGAATGCGGAGGGAAATCACACGGAGCTGTGCGTTTGTGAGAAAAAAATCCCCCCCTCTCCCTCCCCCTCCCTCCCCCCTTCACTCACACACAGAACGAAAAGTTGTAGTTTCCTATTCGATACATATTGTCACCTGTGATGTAGAGTCACCCAGACTGGGTTTATTTCAGTGAATGAGCCGCGGTGGAGGAAATCGATTGTTGACATCATTGGCCCCAACAAACTCTGTGTCAGAGCTCTGGACTGAGGCTTCACTGAAGGAACCGCTGCCAAAATGAACGTCAGTGTAGAATAGAATAGAATAGAATAGAATAGAATAGAATGCCTTTATTGTCATTATACACAATGTACAACGAGATTGAAGGACAACTCTGGTGGTGCTGAGGGGGAAAACAACAGGGGTACCCTAAATATAAAGTCTATACAAATAAAATTAAGAATAATAAAATAAAATGGGATCTGTGGATACATCCAACATATTTACAGCAGTGTGTGTGTGTGTGTGTATGTGTGTGTGTGTGTGTGTGTGTGTGATCAGTTATATCAATTTTGCATGTGGTCAGCCACCTTCAGATTTTACACGGAAATTTCATTTTTAGCTCACATCCC
>JAFBJT010106270.1:0-12778 GCA_016785325.1 Chascanopsetta lugubris
ACGGTGGCACAGAACAACCCAGAGTAGGTCTGAAAGTGATTGAAGACATATAAAACTTGACTCTATGTTCTGTGATATTTCCTTACTTCTTATAGGACTTTATAGAAATAGTCTTACGTAGATCATCCATGCTGCATAACGCTCTTTGAGGTTATACAGGACAGAGGCTTCATTGAGATGGGTCATCATGGCCATATCCTCAATCTTGTCAAACTTGGGAGGGTTCATTGGAGTGACATCATCTTCTTTAACTGTTCTCTCCTGCAACGGGATATTGGTCACAATGAGAACTGGTCACACATTCAACTCTCAGTTGAGCCTTCATGATACAAACCTCCTCAGTGTCCAGAACTTTAACAGTGACTTTGCCACCATCTTTCTTGAGGATTGTTCCCTTCAAGTACAGCTCTTTAGCATCAGCCACATAGCAGGCAGACTTGGCATCAAAGGGTTTGTTTTGAGCCTCAATTCTCTCCTTCTCTGGCTTACGGAGGTAAATGGCAGCTTTGCCATAAACGGCCATCTCTGCGTCCGTGCTCATGGCGACAGTTTATTTCTGTAAAGACAAAAGTAGTCGTTATACTGTACCCAATTATCATGCATCATGTCCTTAAAATTTAACCTCAGAAAGTTGCCTTTACCTGACCCACTCTTCCTCAAAAATGGTTATATTCCAAAAATCTGTTGAAATAATACAACATATTTTCAGTGAATAAAGATAGCGCTGAGCCTACATTTGTGAAACATTTCTGATTAATTAGTATTGTTTAAAACATAAACAAAGATTCAAATGCTCTAAAGCTGACAAACTAAGCCTACCTCAAGGAGGAGTCTTCAAGGGTCAACTACCACACTGTTGCGTCGTGTTGGACCCCTTATATTGGGTCTGTCTTGCTTCCTCTGCAAGAGCTATATATGGGTCTTATGCCAAATAGGGTGTTGACACCAGAATGAGGAGACATACATTGAAACACCCTATTTTTAGTACATACGTTAGTCTCATGACATATATTGCTAATTTTCTCTTTCTTTTTTTATAATTTTATAATTTTGTAATTTTGAAAATGTCCTTTCATGTCAAACCAAGGCTTGTTATACCCCAATGGACAATAGATACTATTGCATCTTATTTTATTGTGCCCCCTGCACAGGTGAACAAGATGCTGTGTATTTTTTATTCAATAAGTAACAGACATTTCATTCATTTACAAAAAGTATACTGTTCCCTCACATCCTCCTATTTCTATCCTTGGACGTTATCACCATTGAATGTCAAAATTTGTAAAGCACCTTCTCCTTTTGTTTTTGTATTCTTAAATGAGTGGAATGTATTCCTTGATTGTACTCAGTGCAGCTGCCCATACAGGCTCATGAACTACCACAGATATTTACGACCACAACCTAAAGCAGCTCTGTAGGCTTCATGTCTATTTTCTCCCCTTTTACGAGTTTAAATTCCAGCACTTTACCGTGTTCCTCTTTTGGTTGTAAAGCAGTCCAGTTAAACAGCACTTCATCTTAAATCATTGTGATTTGAATATAAATGAATAGATGCTTTTAGAGTAATTCTGATTCAAGTTTTGCCTCATCTGTACATTTGTATCATATTATTTAAATTATTTTTATCAAAATGTCATTCCCTCATATTGAAACCTTTCAACTAACGATCCAAATGGAGCAGTGTGGTAAAATTATTAAATCAACGTACAATCAGTATGTTTGTCAGAATTCCCACAACCCAAAACCTCTTTTCCGACTTGGTTTTCTTGTTCTTTACCCTTTTAATGGTGTCAAGTTAGTTGACTTAAACAAGTAAAAATCAAGATGTACCAAATAGAACAGACAGGTAAACTAACCTCATCTAAGTATGCGTTGCATACTGGGGTTGAACGTATTTGATCATAACTTTTTGCTCAGGTGGTAAAGGAGCCCTGGGACAAGTATGACATTGCTACAGGTGCTTGTTGCTTTTATCATCATTCACCCCACACATATGCACATGTGTGTGTGTGTGTGTGTGTATGTGTTTGTGTGTGTGTATATATATATATACATATATGTATATATATATATATATATGTGTGTGTGTGTGTGTGTGTGTGTATACATGTAAATCTCAAGTTTATTTGTATTCAATTCATAGAGAAGTACCTCAACCTACCAGAATGCTTTTCGACCCTGAGAGCATTGACATTTTTGCTGCAACTCAAGGTCACGACTGGAAGCCATGGCTGCCCTCATGAATCCAAGTTGACAGGTGGTGTTGTCCCACCCACAGGGGGTTGGTTGAGCAATGGGGAGTGCGATGGCACAGGTCAGACAAGGTTGGAATTCAGGGTTACTGGGGGCAATTAATGTCTTTCAAGTGTTAAAGAAGTAGATGTCACATTTGCTATATAAATGCAGCTCGAAATACAACTAAGATATAAAAGTACATGTTTCATATTATTCCACAATTCTTTTTTTTCTCAACGGAGATAATACATAAGCAGCTAATCACCTAGAACCGACTTGTTTAATTAGCTCTCTGAGAAGAGTTTTACTTGCAATTGCTTTCATCTGTCAAGTTTATAAAATGGGACAGGGCTTTAACTATTTAGGCACCACGTCAGATTGCTGGTGTAAGGCTGTGAGGGGAATATAATTAAAGTCAGTCATATGTAGGAATTTGTTGTGGATGCAGTATCGAATGTCAATGACAAGGGACTCAGAACAAAAGGCTCTGAGCTTACTTAATGGTTAAAGAGCCATGCAAGATGTACTCTCTCATTATGAATGGTTTCCCATCAAAATTGCTGCTGTCCACGCTCTCCAACACATGTTAAGTGGATGCACAATTGCATATGATACTCACTGCTGAGCACGATCTGTCCTTAATATCACTGAATTATGTTGCATTGTTATCAGTAGTTTAGAAAGAAAATTCTTCCTCTTGTTGACATTTGTCTTTATATATCATATACTCATATATTTGTATTTATTATTATTATTTAAGTTGATCATGGTTATTTGCACTTAAAAGTACACTGATGCAGCCGGTGTAAGAAATTAGTTTGGCACTTTAGGTTAGGTTGGCTCAATGTGGTCATACGCTCAGTCACAGCTGCTCAGGACTAACCCTCCACTCTGACTTTGCAATTCTGCTGTACTTTTCACTTTATAATGACACTTGAGCTGTTTTGCCTGACCATACCAATTACTTTTTCATTTTCAATTGAATTAATTCTCAGCTTCAGCTTCTGAGCTTATTGTTTTGTAATGGTATAATAATGACTCTGATTACCAACTGTCACTGTCTGCCACATTTGTAAAATTCACTGAAGTAAAAACACAATTGATAAGGGAGAAAAGGAATATTCCAATCAAGAAAATGATTACACTAATATTTCAGTAGATATTGATTAAGGCCCAAAATGCGCATGCCAGTTGTAGTTCAAGAATGGTACGGTTAAATGAGCTGTCTGGTTCCTTTAGTGGTGTTTTTTTATCTATTTACCAAATAATTTGTCAATGACGACTTACAAAAGTCAGCATGCAACAATTTGTTGGCCTGAATTTCAAGAATATTTTGCAGAACAGACTATTGTTTGTTTTTTGATTGTTTCGGGTGCGGATGGGAGATAGATGTTGGAGATTAGATCATGATCGAGGTGGTAGTTGTCCATGGTGCCAGAGTACCAATCCTGCACTCTATTTATTCATAGTATTTAAAGCGTGTATCATTTCTCACTTTATTTTAGATGTGTCTTTTCATATCAATTTTGTTAAGGTTGATCTTATTTGTAACACATGGCGCATATTCCTCTTCTGTTTGTCCTTTCCAAGAAAGGGATACCCCACGTTACTTTCCACACTGTAAACTTTTACCTTAAGTTTACACATTCCTTTTTATTATTAAAAAGGTTTTTTTAGTATTCTTTCCTTGTTGTTGTTTAGGGTTGAGGGCAAAGGACGTGGCATCTTGTCATGACTCTGATTTATGGATATCAGATAAAGAAATAGAATTTGTTTGATGACTGACAGAACATTGTGTTGATGTGTCACACCCTATTCAAATCTCAACAGTGTCCTTAACATAAAATGAGTTTAAAATAACAGCAGATTCAGTATTTAAATATGCTTTATTGTTGTATATTTCACATCATATTATATGACTGAATATGATTCTCCAATGTATCACTCAGCTGCGTCTTTGCCCTGTAAAAGAAGAACAGAAAATATTTTGAATACATCCATTAATGTGCACCCATAAAGGATAATCTTATCACACTTTGCTTTCATATAGTTACTTTGCTGTAAGGAATCACATGTTATTTTAACCCTAAAGTTGTGAACATTTACCTTGCCAGTGTCACGGGTCTTAGCTCTCATCTTGTTGACCTGGGACTCTGCGATGTCAGCACGCTCCTCAGCCTCCTCTAACTCATGTTGGACCTTCCTGCACTTGGACAGGTGAATATTTGCCTGCTCCTCCTGCAATGTTTTGCCCCCCAAAAATGTAAATAAACAAAACATATGCTATAAATCAAAAATCCATATTATATCCTCGATTTTGTCTTTGACTTACCGCTTCCTCAGCCTGCCTCTTGTAGGCCTTCACTTTGAGCTGCAACTTGTCAACCAGATCCTGGAGCCTGGTAACATTTTTCTTGTCCTCCTCAGTCTGTAGTAGAAAATAACATAGAATAGCACATTAAATCAAATGGCAAATATAGTGTGTGATTGAAATGTTGACATTAAATGTCAAAGTGATTATACCTGGTAGGTGAGCTCCTTCACTCTCCTCTCGTATTTGCGGACACCCTTAACAGCATCTGCTCCACGTCTCTGCTCAGCCTCAACCTCTGCCTCAAGCTCACGCACCTTCAGAGAAAAAGAAAGCATGCAATGTTGAGTTTTCAGGGGTTTCATATGTTTTCTCTTACCCCTCAACTCATATGTTATTTCTTACCCTAGCCTCCAGTTTCTGGAGCTGCTTCTTGCCACCCTTCATGGCCAGGTTTTCAGCCTCATCCAGACGGTGCTGCAGGTCCTTGACTGCAACCTCCAGGTTCTTCTTCATCCTCTCAAGGTGAGCACTAGTATCCTGCTCCTTCTTCAGCTCCTCTGCCATCATGGCAGCATCAGTAATGGCCTTCTTGGCCTTTTCCTCTGCATTCCTGCATTCCTGCACTGCATCTTCTACCTCCGTCTGCAGCTGGGAAGTGTCAGCCTCCAGCTTCTTCTTCTGGTTCAGCAGACTGGTGTTCTGTTTGAATGTAGAAATTTGATAATATGATTCCTCGATAAGTTGACAGTACTAAAAACAAACTATGCCAAGTGCAATCAGTGTATCTTACCTGTGAGTGCAGTAGCTGCACCCTCTCACTAACATCCAGCAGCTCTGCAAATAGGAAAGCGCCCGCCACTACTGACTCATAGAACATCCTCAGCATCTTTGTGCAGACGTTGAAGGATCTCAGCCTCCTGAGAAAGTAGAGGGTCTGACCCTTCCTGTAGAGTGCCTCAGCATGTTTTGACCCGTTCAGTTTGTTGTCCACGTGCACTCCGAGGTATTTGTAATCCTCTATTAGTGACTAGTTTGTTAATTTGTCCTCAACCAGTTTCTAAAGAATTCTAAAGTCAACAACCTTGGTCTTGAAATCCCCTAGCTCCTCTTATCGAATGCATCTACCAAATGTTTAATTAATATTAATATTAACATTTTGGTCATTAGTGCCTTCAAGAAGTCAACACTACAATTTATAGGATGTCATTCTTCAAGAAAAGCTGCAGAATGTTGTGTAACTGTTTAGGTAATTCATATCTCACAGCCCACATAACAAACAGAAAATAAGATCAAAATACCACAGAAAGCAATTTAAGGCTTGAAAATAATTTATTGTTGCAGAATTCACATCATATTATATGACTGAAAACAGCTGGATGTTCTTTTACTCTGCTACCTCCTTTCCCTGTAAAACAAAAAGAAGAAACACATTTAGAGTATTTAAATGAATGGGAACATTTTGCATTCATCCCGTTTTAAAACAGCAGAAGCTAATGCATCACCTATGTTTTTTGACCTTAAAATTGGGAACATTTACCTTGCCGGAGTCACGGCTCTTGGCTCTCATCTTGTTGACCTGGGACTCTGCGATGTCAGCACGCTCCTCAGCCTCCTCCAGCTCATGCTGGATCTTCCTGCTCTTGGACAGGTGAGTATTTGCCTGCTCCTCCTGCAATGTTGTACCCAACAAAATTGTAAATAAACAACATGCGTACTTAAATGTGAAATGCATATCTCTCGAATTTAATGTTTGACTTACCGCTTCCTCAGCCTGCCTCTTGTAGGCCTTCACCTTGAGCTGCAACTTGTCAACCAGATCCTGGAGCCTGGAAACATTTTTCTTGTCCTCCTCAGTCTGGTAGGTGAGCTCCTTCACTCTCCTCTCGTATTTGCGGACACCCTTAACAGCATCTGCTCCACGTCTCTGCTCAGCCTCAATTTCTGCCTCCAGCTCACGCACCTTCAGGGGAAAAAACATGTTGAGATTTCAGGGATTTCATATGTTTTCTTACTTCTATTAGGATATAATATCCTTGAAATGTTAATGTCTTACTCTAGACTCTAGTTTCTGGAGCTGCTTCTTGCCACCCTTCATGGCCAGGTTTTCAGCCTCATCCAGACGGTGCTGCAGGTCCTTGACAGCAACCTCCAGGTTCTTCTTCATCCTCTCAAGGTGAGCACTCGTATCCTGCTCCTTCTTCAGCTCCTCAGCCATCATTGCAGCCTACAAAATGGAATGTTGCGATTAGAAATTTATTTTAGAGTAATTGAGGAGCTAAGCGTTGAGTAATAGTAAATACAATGTAAGCGTACATCGGTGATGGCCTTCTTCGCCTTGTCCTCTGCATTCCTTGCTTCCTGAACGGTGTCATCAACTTCACCCTGGACCTGAAGCAGATCAGTCTCAAGCTTCTTCTTGGTGTTCAGAAGGCTTGTGTTCTAAAAGATGAAAAAATTGATTTACTTTAGTCATCATGTCGACTTTTCACTTTTCAATTAATTTTCATAGGATATATTCATGAAATGACTGTGCCTTTTCACCTGAGAGTGCAGAAGTCCAACACGCTCACTAGCATCCACCAGCTCCTGCTCTGCAACTTTGCGACCTCTCTCAGTCTGTTCAAGAGCAGCTCTAAGTTCTTCAATTTCAGCCACCATCAGACCGTTTCTGCGTTCCACCATAGCAGCTTGTTCCTTGAGGTCCTCCTGAGATCTGACAGCATCATCAAGGTGCAGTTGAGCATCCTAGTGAAAAGAAAATATTCATTTTGATATTAAAGCATGAAGGTTTAGTATTCATGACTTTGTACAACCCTTCTCTGATCAACAATACCTTGAACTGTCCCTGTACATTCCTCAGCTGCTTCTGGGACTCAGCAGCTTGGCGATTGGCATGGCTCAGCTGAATCTCCATCTCATTCAGGTCTCCCTCCATCTTCTTCTTGATTCTCAGGGCATCGTTCCTGCTCCTGACCTCAGAGTCCAGAGTGCTCTGCATGGCGTCAATCACCCTCTGGCTGTTTCTCTTGATCTGCTCCGTCTCTTCATCTTTTTCTGCCAGCTTCCTGTCCACCTCACCCTTGATCTGGTTGAGCTCCAGCTGCACACGCAGAATCTTAGACTCCTCATGCTCCAGAGTTCCCTGTGATAAAAACATAATAAAATGTTGATTATTCTAGTCAGAACTTTTGTATCAATGTAGAGTATTTGTCTACATTTTATCACTTTCTCGTAAGAATGTTTCCACTGTTGAAAAATAAATACCTCAGCCTCCTCAAGAGCTGTCTGGATTTCAGCTTTCTCAGTCTCCACTTGCTTCTTGGACTTCTCCAGCTCATGGATGCTCTTGCCAGTCTCACCAATCTGCTCAGTCAAATCAGAGATCTCCTCTGCAGAAAGACATGTCAATTTTGTTCAGCCTTAAATTCTCATATGTAGAAAATAGGTTGAACTTATTTCAAGAAGCAAGAAATAACTTACGCTGCAAGTTCTTGTTTTCACGCTTCATGGTCTCCAGCTGATCAAGGGATTCCTCATAAGAGTTCTTCATCTTGAACAACTCAGTGCCAAGAGAACGAGCCTCTTTTTGAGCTCCCTCAAGCTCTGCCTGACTCTCCTCAAACTTCTGCTTCCAATCTGCCAAGACCTAAATAATAATTTATTGGGCAGTTGATAACACAGCAACATCACAGGAACTCCCATCAAAGTACTTTTTTTAATGCCTTTCCCACCTTGTCGAAGTTCCTTTGCTTCTTATCCAGGTTAGCAGCGCCATTGGCCCTCTCCACATCAATCATGAGGTCCTCCACCTCACTCTGGAGCCTCTGTTTGGTTTTCTCCAGAGAGGCACACTTGGAGTTCACAGCCTCGATCTGCTCCTCTGCCTCCTGAAGACGCTGGGCCAGCTTTTTCCTTTACAAATGAGATAGATAATTTTCATTTAAAATATGTTAATCCCCAAAAGTATTTAGTTTAGTTTAGTTTCCTAAAAAAAAAAACAAAGTTGAATACTGTCATGCTTTGTTAAATTTAGCATGATGCTACATGTCTGGTCAACGTTCGAAAATGTACTCACTTGGACTCCTCAAGCTCCTCAGTGCGCTGAATAGCATCAGTTTCATACTTTGTTCTCCACTGAGCCACCTCACTGTTGGCTTTGGACATTCCACGCTGCAGCTCAGCCTTGGCCTCCTGCTCCTCCTCAAACTGTTCCCTCAGCAGGTCACAGTCATGGCGGGCTGATTGCAGTCCGTGGGCAAGAGCGTTCTTGGCCTAGAATGAAAAGTAGGATTGCATGTCGACTTATTCTTAACTTAACTTATTCAACAATACCAAGATGCAGATGGGTTTTCTTACCTTAACCTCCTCTTCAATCTGTCTCTTCATCTCCTCAATCTGCTGTGTGAAGGCCTGTTTGCCTCTGCTCAGCTGGGAGACCAGGGCCTCTTTCTCCTCAATTTGACGGCCAAACTCACCTTGTGTGAAATAATAAAAATTATTATTTTCAGTTTTAAAATTTTAAATTTAAGATTAATGTAGTTAAACCCTGTAGTATAATGTACATACCATTTTCTGTCAGGAGACGGGCCTTCTGTCCATTTAAGTCATTATTTTGACGAACATTTTCATCATTCTTGCTCTTCAGCTCGCTAAGCTGGTCCTCAAGAGTACGGCACATCTTTTCAAGATTTCCCTGAGGAAGAAAAAGAACAAAAAGACTTAATATCTGATACACCTGTAGGATTTGTCACAGTATTTACCATAAAGATAGCACTGGAAATTATATTTCAATTTCTGGGTACCTTGGCTTTGGCAACGGCCTCCATGTTGCTGGAGAGGTCATCAACCTCCATCTTGAATTCACTCTTTTCCTTTTCAAGCTTCTGCTTGACACGCTGGAGGTTGTCGATCTGCTCTCCAAGCTCAGCAACGCTGTCGGCCTGCTTCTTGCGCAGAGCAGAAGCAGTGGCTTCATGCTGCAGAGTGGACTCCTCAAGGTCACGACGGAGCTTCTGGAACTCAGCTTCACGCTTCTTGTTCATCTCAATCTGAGCTGCAGTGGCACCACCGGCCTCCTCCAGCCTCTCACTGATCTCCTCAAGTTCCCTGGAGAGGTCAGCCCTCTGCTTCTCAACCTTGGCACGAGCAGCACGCTCAGCCTCAATCTCCTCCTCCAGTTCCTCAATTCTGGCCTGTATGAATTCAATAAGAAATCATTAGGTGATGTCTCAATTTCAATCAACAAAAAAACGTAGAATTGTATATATTGCAGCATGTCAAATACCTGAAGCTCCTTGATCTTTTTCTGAAGCTGAGCACCCATTGACTGCTCATCCTCAATCTTGCTAAGAAGTTGGCTGATTTCAAAGTCCTTCCTGTGATAGTCACAATGTGTATAGTAAGACATAATCCATGCTTTTGATCATATCTGATGACACTGGATATTTTAGAATAAATGTCATTACTTCTTCAGTTTCTCGTCGGACTGCTGCTTCTCATTCTCAAGATCCATGACGGATTCTTGAGCCAGTTTCAGATCACCCTCCAGCTTTCTCTTGACTCTCTCAAGGTCCATACGCAGCTTCTTCTCTTGTTCCAGAGAACCCTCAAGCTGCACATTGAGTCATAAATTGAGTAAGGCTTTTATAAAAAAGTGATTCTTGTTAACTACATTTGGTTTTACACTCACATCATCGACTTGCTGCTCAAGCTTGGTCTTGGCCTTGGTCAGAGTGTTGACTTTGTCTTCCTCAGCCTGCAGGTCATCCAGAGTCTGCTGATGAGCCTCCTGGAGGGCCTTCTTCTCCTTTGTCAGCTTAGCAACGCTCTCATCCTGAGAGGCCATCTCCTCAGTCAGGTTCTTAACCTGTTTTCACATGCAAAGTGTTGTTATTAAGCACTTGACATCCCTAACATTCATTTGTAAGTTAGATATATTGATATCAACACACCTTGTTCTCAGTGGCATGTTTCTCCTTCTCCACTTTGGCCAAGGTAAGCTCCAGATCATCAATATCCTTCTTGAGCTCAGAGCATTCATCCTCCAGTTTTCTCTTCTTAGCAGTAAGCTCGGCATTGCTTTCCTCCTCATCCTCCAGTCTCTCAGTTGTTTCTTTGAGTTTGGCCTCCATCTGAATCTTGCTCTTGATAAGTCCCTCACATCTTTCCTCAGCATCTGACAGATTCTCTGATTCCTGTGTTAATACATAAACACATCAGGTGTTAGCATATCAACATTACATAAAAAACATTCAGGTGAGTTCCTGGGGTTTACTTACAGATGCAACTTGGAGCTGCAGATCGTTCTTCTCCTGCAGAAGAGACACCATCTTCTCCTCCAGGTCCTTCTTCTTGGCCAGGGCAGTGGCCAGGTCAGTGGCCATCTTTTCATAATTCTCCTTCATTTGAGACAGTTCCTTCTCAGTTTCAGCACTCTTCAGCATAGGCTTGATCTTGTAGTAAACCTTCATCCATGGCCAGTGTTTGACATTCATGAATGAGCGGACATTGTACTGGATGGTATAGATGGCCTCCCTGTGAAGAAAAAAAACAGTCAGTGTTGCTATTCATTTCTCACCCCCATCTTTGTGTTGGAAATCTGTTTACAACATGCCTTCTCTCCATCATCTTCACAAACTCCTTTCTCATGAGGTAACCACGACAGAGAGCCTGAGTCATCGTGACCAGAGATGCCAGTTTTTCATCTCTCAACTCCTCAAGGGTACCCAGCAAACCAGCCTTGAAGAACACCTGAGTAACCAGAGAGTAAACATTAGAATCCCCCAAGGCAAAGTTCTTCCACAAATTTAAATATTTGATGTGTTGAAATTTGAGTCCTGACTCCCCCAGGCATTTTTGCAAAAATTATTTTAAATATTCAAGATTATTTTACGTATTCAGGCCTTGCTCTGTTCTTACCTTCGTGTGTCCAAATCTGTACTCATCCTGAGGAACATCAATTGATCCAAGCAGCTTCTCTGCAGCCTTCTTGTTGTCAATGAACTGGCCCTCAGGGATGACACTGGCATTCAGTACCTTGTACCTTTTTTACAAAGAAAAATTAAAAATCTCCATGTCCCATGTCAAGCAATTCAATACCTCTCATTCACATTCATTTGTATTTCTACCTCTGCTTGAAGTCACCATAGAGGATTCTGCTGGGGAAACCTTTTCTGCAGATTCTGATACCCTCCAGCACACCGTTACACCTGAGCTGGTGGATAACCAGGAAGTTCTCCATCAAACCTATTTTAGAACAGATATCATAATTATTTTAGTCATCGGTTATTTGCCATTAGTCAGATCTGAGCCATACCAAAACACCAAGCATTTCTGATTGACTCTGTAAAATCTCACCAGGAGTCTTTGACTCATTGGGAATCAGACAGCGCACAAAGTGAGGATGGGTGCTCCTCAGGTTGGTCATCAGTTTGCCCAAGTTCTCCTGTAGATACAGAATATGGAGGCTTTGTAAAATCAATTTGAAATCTGATGTGATGTATCCACTCCAACAAATGTAGCAAGTTTTACCCTGAACTGTGAAGACACAGTCTGCATAGAGCCACCCTTCTTCTTGCCTCCCTTCTTGCCGATCTCTGTTTGTAGGTTCATAAATTGAAACAGAAATGTTGTGAAAGATTAATGAGTTATAGATTCAATATACCTTCATACATTCCACTAAAAAGGTATCACGTGGCAGAGCTTTATATAACTATCTATATATATCTATATCTATCTATGTATACATTCTCTTTTATTTCTCCACAACATACCCTCAACAACGGGGGGATACAGGAGAGGCAGAAGTTTCACTGAGGACTTCTGGTACAGCCCAATAACAGACTCGTTCAGCGGGTCCTTGTTCTTGTCCAGCCAGCCACCAATGTTGTAGTCCACAGTGCCAGCATAGTGCACCAGGGAGAAGTGGGCCTCAGCCTTGCCCTTGGCAGGTTTTGGCTTCTCAAATGCTTTGCATTTGCCAAGGTGCTGATCATAGAGCTTGTTCTTGAAGGATGTGTCTGTAGCCTTGGGGAACATGCACTCCTCTTCAAGGATGGAGAAGATGCCCATGGGCTTGATGAAAGAGAAGAGAGATACAGTACATCATTAATATCATGGTGCTTTCAAATTATTATATACAACATTATCACGTCTTAAGTGATGTTTACCTTTTCAATCAGCTCAATGCAGGCAGCCAAGTCCATGCCAAAGTCAATGAACTCCCAGATA
>JAFBJT010106270.1:13870-34133 GCA_016785325.1 Chascanopsetta lugubris
TGCCACAAGCCCCCCCCCCCCACCCCCCACCCCACCCCTGCCCCGAGTGCATCTCACCTTGCCCACTGAGCCCATGCACTTTGTAATAACCACTCCCCTTTAAAACCTCCGCTCATCCACTCGCCGTGGAACAGGAAGGACGGCTGAGTGACAAACAAGCGCTCCCACAAGTCGCTTCCATCCGCCAAACGCCGCCGCCGCCGTAGATTTGACTGGAGCCAGTCGACCGCGCACCGACCATCTCACACTTCTCGCTCTATTACTGCCGAGTCATGGCTTTCGTGACTTTGCCACGCGAAGTCAACACACACGCAGAAAGCAGTGGTCAATCGAAACGTTGTCGGGTCTTATTTTGACTTTCTTCATAAACTTGATTCTCTCGTTAACGACATTCCAAGTAGAATTTTTTTAATTTTTTTTATTATTTTTTTGGATTGGTTCTTAGTGTTTTGTTTTTTTTTCTCTGTAGAAAATGTAAGATTTTATACATATGTGTTGTTGTTGTGTGTTCACCTCTAGTTGAGTGTGTTAACAAGCCATGCTGGACATGTACACATTAAAAAAATTGCTCTGAAAATATTGAATAATATAGTGCCTCTTTTCACGCAGTGCAGAACAATGCTCCATGAGAGCACATGCTTGTCTACACACACACACACACACACACACACACACACACACACACACCCTGCACTCTCTTCCTGCAGTGAGCTCACTGTCCGAGGGCCTCGCTTCCTGTCTCACATGGGACACGCAGCCCAGTGGCCTCGGAGTCTTGGCCGCTCGCCAAGAAGCCACATGAGCGGAGGGAGGGAGGAGGAAGTTAGCGAACGGCAGTGTGTGTAGAGTCTGGAGGAAACCCACCAGCCAGCGGTGTCATCACAGCGAGAGGAAATTCTTTGTTCACGGCTCCGCTTCGTTTTTTTCTTTTTCTTTTTTTTTTCTTTCTCCCGCGACAGGTTTTTATCCACGAACCAAAATTATAGACGAACGCGCGACGGCAGACTTTAACGACGCCTTCGCGATTTAGAGCTAAATCGTTCCCGAGCGACATCCTGTCTCAGATGTAATTGACACCAAATGATGCTTGCTTTGTCTTCACGAGTCCGTGTGATCCCTTAATGAAGAAGCAGAGCGGCTGAAAACCACTCGGGAGTGGAATGAGTCTGCCTGCCTGTGTGAAATACCTCGGCGGGTATCGAGTCGTTGGAATTGAACACAGACGACAATTATAAATCCTGACTCAAAGGAAACCGTATCACCCACAGAAAAACAAAACAGCTCCGTCAGTTCACCGCTCGCTACTTTCTGGCTTCAATTCCCCCGTCGGCCCGGAGCCCATCCGCTCCCACTGAAGTCATAAACGTCTAAATTGAAAGTCAGTGTATAAGGGGTGGAATTGATATGAGATGTCTATTTTCAGGGTAATAAAGGCAGGCCCAGTGCAGTGGGGTGCTTTATTTATGGTCCATAGTAAAGGTGGTGCTGCTCAAAGGAAGAGGTTTTAAATACTCGAAGGACTAAATAAACACTACACGTGGATTGATTTGCTGATTTAGGACTTTTTACAGTTTTGTTGTAAAAGAAAAATCAAGACTATCACTTTTGTGACGCTCCCTAACACAGACGAACAGCGATGGCTTCAAATCGCTCTCTGCCTCAAAGCTCTGAAAAGATAAAGCATTAAGTCTCTTCAAAAAAATATATTACAACAATATATTTCAAATAATCATGTCACAGGGTTTGCAACACACTTTTTGGAATCACCCACTTAGAGGTGGATGAACTAAAAGAATACACACATACCAAGTGCTTCAGAGTCTGCAACCAAGTCATTTTTAAGGAAAATACAAACTGTTGATGGTTCTCAGGATTTCAACCAATACAATTAAAAGTGATTTATATTTATATATACTGTTAGTATTCTAGATATTTTTGTCAAAGTCTTTAAATGTTTTATTTATTTATTTATTTATTTTATTTTATTTTTATTACAAAAAGCATTAAAAAGCTTGTCAGGGGCTGGAGAATGTTTAAAAAATAAAAACAATATATTCAACTCCCCCCTCGTCCACGTCTCATTTGGTTTCTCCCCACTCAGGCCTCTGAATTTAAACAGGCTCCACCCACAAACACAAGATTTGTCCAAACCAGGAAGTGGGACTTGCAGCAGCAGGTAAAGGAACCAAACATTACACACAATTTTTGTGTGCCTCGCTCGGCTCAAACGCTTTGAAAATGTAATGTTGTGTTTGTCATGTGAAAGAGTGTGAATACACAAACCTCTGTGGAACCAAAGCAGTGTTTGGTGAGACAGTGAGAGCGAGGGCTTCCCCTGACTTTATCTTGATCATGCGGTTGTGAAAATGGCCGACAAACGTTTTCCTGTCATGAAAAGTGTCACTTTAGCTTCATCGTACCTGTTTACGTTGAATGTTCACCTCCCATCTTGTTCTCGTCCACCATTGTACCACCATCTTGTGAGCTGCTAGCTCACTGTGTTAGCTATTCGTGCTTAGCAGCCATCAGCCGATCACTGTTTACATTACCGGACTTCATTTTTACGATTATACCAAAAGGTGAAATGGAATTTTTCTCAGTTTTGAAACCGGGACGGTGAATACGTTTTGTTGACATTTGGAAAAGAGACATTGGAGTGGTTTTGCATGCACCTCCAAACTAGATCATAAACAACAAATACAAGTGAGCTAGTTTGACAAGTGAGGTGGTCACTACAAAAACACTGGCACACAAAAAACAAACAAACAAACAAACAAACACACAGAACAAGACAAAACAGTGTCAGCGAACCAACCTGAAAGATACAAAAAATGCCGGAAGGAGGAAACAGAATTTGAACTCTTAAAACACTTCCTGTTTTATTCTGAGGTCATTTTCTCACAGTTTCAGTTTCCACCTGCACTGGGAACATTGTCTTTGTCACTTTCTCCTCTTTCCATTGATTTTTTTTTTAATACATTTGTTACATCTTCGTTTCTTTGTGAATTCTTCAAACACCCCATTCATCGCATGTTTGTCTTTTTCAGAACCGAACACCTTGCACCGAAAAAAACGAAATACTTATCGACTCCCCTTCGAGGTTGTTTGGCCTCAAATGTTCATCCTTTGACTCATTATCGATATGAACTTTATTTATCTATTTTGTTCACATGAACTAACTCCGAATAACTGGTACCGCTCACTGAAGGAGTTCCGCCGGTCTCACGTCAGTCTGAACATTTTATAAAACACACACCACAGCCGGAACGGACGCGCTATTCTGTTTACAAACGCTTCAGCGACCCACTTCCAGTCGTGTTGTCGACCACTGCGAGCGACACACGCGCCTCTTCGCGCACCGTCGCTCGGGCGCGTTGGTGTGCGCGTGCGCGGTGGCCGGGTGCGCCGGCCTCGCCTCGCTCGGTGTTTGCGTGACTTGCATGCTTTCCTGCCGACTTTGTGTTTGCAGGTGAAGTCTGGGTCCGGCTTGTTAAATCTATCTGTTCCAGTTATCGCCGGGCGCGCCCTGCGGAGCACCCTAATTACTCGCAGCCATCTCTGTCCTCTGGGTAGAAGATTAACTCTCTTTCAGACACACGGGCATGGCCGCGCGCACACACACACACACACACACACACACACACAACGCTAATCACTTGCAGCCACAGCAAAACACTGAAATGTGTGGCGAAGGCGAACCACCTGTTGACCAGCGCACGTTTCACCTGCTGGCCATGTTCACTGGTGTTTACAGTCAGGCGAGGATACAAGTGACTCTGAAAGACATTAGAAGTGGAAGTTGTGGATTGATCTACTTTTGTGTTGTCGTATTGAGATGGAGGAGTCGGACGTGAGCGTTCCACTGGAGTGAGGCCAGAGTGTTTTTAGTGTCACCTAGTGGTGACCTGGATTAAAGGTCCGCAATCCAGTCCTTTTCGAAGTGGAAACACCAGTTGTTGTTATCATGATGAAGTGTGTTTGGGTTTTAAAGGTGTGTCCAGTGGGATGCAGTGACATCTAGTGGAGAAGGTGCTTGTGACAGCTGCTCTCCTCGCCCTTGGCTTCCATGCAAACAGCGGAGCCAATGATAGTATTAAGTTAAAAATGGAAAGTTGTGAGGTTTGTATATTAAAGGTGCAGTGTGTAAGATTTGGTGACATCTAGTGGTGAAATCGTGTGGTGTGTCCGTCGCCTCACCCTCACCCGTCTGCAGGAGGAGCTATGGTGGACTTCAGTTATCATTAAACCTCAATCGATGTTTAGTTTGTCCACTCTGGGTTATTGTAAAAACATGGCGGGCCCAACAGAGAAGACCTGCTCCTACTGTAAATATACATTAAAGGGCTCATTTAAGGGTAATGAGGGAAAAAAAACATTTAGGTCATTATAAATTCACAAAAATGCTGATATGTATTTGTTTTGTAAAATGTGTAGAAGTGACGAAAATGACTGAAATCTGGCACACTGCACCTTTAAAGAGAAGCGTCTCCTGATGGACGTACAAAGGGATAATTTACAAAAAGGATAATGAAAACAAATATTTTGTAAACATTCTATTCCATTTCTGCTTCTAGAAATTGGAATAATTTCACCTCCATCTTACACAGTGGACCTTTAATTGGCTTTTTGACGCTATAGAAATGAGGTGCGACTCATAAGTATTGACAGCGGGAACTGAATCAGTGGGACATCATTTCCACAGCTCCATCCTCGGATTGGTTGATAACAGCGTTAAAGGTCCTCTATGGAAGATTCTGTCCGCCGGAGGTTTGTCCATCATCAACCAAACCTTCATGTCTCGCACGTGTTGGTGGTGTAACTTTAGGGACGGGCAACATTGGGCAAGAACTGCGTCAATATCCGCGGTCCCCGGAAGATAAGGCAGATTTCATCGCTTTTCCTCAAGCCAGCGTCACTCCTGTAAAACACCACATCTGTTTGCCGTGAAATGAAATTCACGTCTCCCTTCCTTCGACGAGTTTGATCACCAACGAACAGCGACGCTCGTTAGGCTCAGCTCTGTGTTGTGTTTACTGCCAATTATCAAATAGCAGCATTTTGACACTCTTGTGGTGGAAATGTGTCATGGTTGTGTCACAACAATGTCAGCACGTAAGCGTGTCGTCGGGAGTAGTGTTGCCTTTATGGGTGATGCCGTGTGAATTCCCCCGATGTAAAACCTCCATCCCTCCTGCTCTTTTATAGATTCACGCTGAGGACGTGTGCACGAAACACCTGGAGCTGAGGTAGAGGAGAGTTCAGGGGGGGTTTTCCTCCGGATGTGTGTCAGTGTTCCAGTCAACACGGTGGAGATGTTGCCTCGGGGCTTCAGAGTCGCCAACAGAGTGGTTCGTGATGCAGAGATTCATGGAGAGCAAAAGTCCCCCTGTGGTGGTAACGAGGGGTAAGTTCACCATCTTTAATAAATAATCTTTGATGAATCCAATTTGGAGAAGGTCACGTTCCCTATAATCACAAGCCAGGTCTTGAAAATGTCAAATGATAAGTCTATCGGTGATAAAAAAAAAAAGCGCAGAGATGTGAATTTTGTCCTAAATGTCGAAATTGATCTGATGAAGTCAGCAGCACTCGACACCTTGTGTGAACCTGTGTTAGCGCGTGTTGATGCGAGAGAGTGTTTACAAACAAGCACTCAGCAGCCACTTTATTAGGAACACCTTCAAATCCAATCGAAAAACAAAAACAAAAACAAAAAAATATTATATAGTCCACAATACCAGTGACTCCACGTTGACATAGAGAAGAAAATCAAATCGCAATTTTGACCGGTTGTTGTCATAGTTGATCCTAAAGGTGTTTAATATTTAGCTAAATATCAATAAAGCACCATCACCGATGTCACTCAATTTTGATTGACACTGAAAGTGATGCATGTTCAATTACTTTTTCGTCATATGGTTAAATCTCACCCCAGTTGACTCAGCACATTCTTTCGTTCCTTCATGCAAATGTTGTGAACTGATCCTGAACATTTGTTTCCGCACGCAGACGTTAGATGGTGGATAAGATCTGATGATATCGTATAATAACGGAATGTGATCACTTGGTTTTGTTGTCCTTATAAACCATTTAAGAGCGGTGGGTCATTAGACTCCACCTGCTTCATAAAAGCTTCTCATTTCCTCACAGACATTCACACACATGCTTTCCCCCTTTGGCATCTGCTCCATTTGGCACCCCCCCCCCCCCCCCCCCCCCCCCACACCCACACACAAACACACACATACACACACCTTCTGCAGCTGCCTGGACAACATGACAACATCTCTGGCCCCGCCCCCTTTGCCTCTCAGTGGATTCTGCCAGGCAGGGTTCCTCCACATGAAAGTGTCAGGTGTGTGTGTGAGTGTGTGTGTGAGTGTGTGTGTGAGTGCGGGAGTGTGTGTGAGTGCCACCCTGACAGCTGTTACACTGCCAGACATCATGCGTAGAGAATGTCGGACTGATCTTGAATCCAGATGCTCAGTGTGTCAGCTGTGTGTGTGTGTGTGTGTGTGTGTGTGTCTGTGTGTGTGTGTGTTCTGCAGTGTCAGCTATTTAACCTGTAAAAATGATACTAATTTTTATTCTTTTTGAAATAAAAACATTAGCATCTTTAGTTTCCTTATCAGCAAACAACCCGAACTACTAAAGTGTCAAAACAATGAAAGATGCAGCGCTGGGACACATAACTACTATGTTACATCAAGGCCCAATAATGTTGCGTAACATTAGTCCTGAGTTGTACATTTAAACCAATGTATACTATACTCCATCTGCATTATCTTACACACACACTCACACACACACACACACACACATACACACACACACACACACAAACTAAACCACCAACTTTAATCTTCTAACTGTAAACATAACATTAACTGACATCAAGTTAAACCTTATCAATTCTTTGTATACACACACACACACACACACACACACATGGACACACACACACATGGACACACACACCATATGCCCCTGCGGATGTTTTGCTCATTAACTTTATTACATCGCATAGTTTTATGATCTTTCTTGGTGGTTGTTATGATAATAGGTTTACCAGTGTGAAGCTGGACTGGTTTGCTCTTCATGTGCGCGCGCAAACACACACACACACACACACACACACACACACACACACACACACACACACACACGCGCAGATACAGCTTTTATTACACAGATGAGGGAAGTACATTTCATACTACAACACATGGGCGCGGAGGGTTTGCATGAAGCCTCCTCATGTGGGCGCTTTGTGTATTTCCCTTCAGGTGCGCGCTCCACGCTGCTCCACATCCAGGTTTGACCGACGAGGCAATCAAAGTTTGGAGACGGTGATATAAAGTCAGGAGCGACGGATGCTTCCGTATGATGCAGCATCTCGGACACACTGGCGCAACGGTCTCAGAACAGAAGAAGAGACCCGGAGGGAAAACGAACAAAACCTTAGAGTTTGATCAAAACAACACCGTCTCTTTCATGTGTAATTATCATGAAATGAGTCACGGTGTTGCCAAAAAGAAGGGTTGGACTTTTCCGAATTGCCCCAGTGGGGTGGAACGGGATTCCGGGGAGGTTTTAATCTTCAGATTGCAGCTCTCGCGACTGTGTCCCAGCTCTCCTGGGGTCTGAAGGGGTCAAAGGTCAACAACACGAGGGGGGGCTGTGGGAAGTGAAGAGCCTGCTCGTCCTTTTAGCGTCAGCCGCTGCGAAGGTCAGAGCTTTCTCTCAGGAACACGGATGAGGTCGGACGTCTCGCGGGGACATTTCCGGACCACCCCGTTCATCCCGCAAACAAAAACACACACACACACACACGTTGTGTATCTGTTGTATTCGGAGTGTGTTTTCCGCGCTGCGTCGAAACCGGACTCACCTATTTTTTCAGTTTGACAGCTCAGTGAATTCCCTCTGCCGCAAATTCAAATGAGCCCGTAATTACACTCGACGGTTTCCATCTGAGAAAATACAACAAACTCCACAGCACAGGATCCACAACATCATCTGCTCAGTTGTGTGTGTGTGTGTGCGTGTGTGTGTGTGTGTGTGTGTGTGTGTGTGTGTGTCCATGCACCTGCCCATGTCCAGATGGAATTCCCTCGTGTTGTAAGAGTGGAGAGGGGTGTTCCTGCTCTGCTGGGTGGGCTCCAGATCTACACATTCAATAGTTGTTGTTCAACGTGCTAATATTTCAAGACTTAAAGGTACAGTGTGTGTACGATTTTTCAATTTTCATCACATCGGTAGAGATAGAATCACTCAACATTTTCCAGTTAAATGTCTGACCACAACATGGATGTACATCAGGAGCTGGTCCTCCGTGTGGGGGGCTGCCATGTTTTTAACAATAACTCAAACCGGACTTACTAAACGTCTTCTGAGCTTTAATGACAAACCAAGGGCTACCGAAGGTTCTTTGCAATTTGCAACTTCACCAGCAGAGCTCACCAAATCTCACACACTGTACCTTTTAAATGTGTATTCTAGAGGGGAAGTTATATGGAAGTGATCAATATATCGATGCTGATTTGGGTTTACTCCCGAAATGGTGCACGGTTCGAAATTTGCAATGAAATCAATTGTGTTCATGCACGATGAAACTTCAGAGATCGATGTACCGGAGGTAGAAGCTCGCGTCGCCATTCGACTCGCTCTGCATTCTGCAAAGCACAGGACAAGATTGCTCGAAGGCACGGGGGCAGGAAGCCCTTCTGCACGATCAGCAGAATCAGATCCTGTTTATGAGACAAAGTCCTGTTGGAACATGGTTCGGCTTCAGGAGACATTCACTCGGGCAGCGCGGACAAGCGCCCGCCTCCGTGTGGCGAAATGAAATGTTGCCGCTTTTCCCAGTTCCCACCTCCGGGGGAACTTCTTTGAACGAGAACCGTTCCTCCGTGTAACAGCCAGCTCTCGTCGCTCGGCCGTCACGCTGACGAGAGATAGGATTTCTCTCCGGCTCCGGGTCTCTGCCTCTCAGCTCCCGCTCGCTCTCCCGCTATTTTCATCTCTTCTCGTGGCAGAATCACTTCCGGCCTCGCTTCATCTCCCTCTGTCATTCCGGCTCATTCAAGGCGCCGCCGAGCGAGTCTGCTCGCTCCGCGCCTCGGCGTTGAGCACCGTCAGATTCGCCGCCCCCGGGGCCAGAAGGATTCCTGTGATAACATCCTCAAAGTTGAGATATGCCTTTATGCTGACACATGTGAAAGAGCAGAAGAAGAGGCTGAGAGAGAGAGAGAGAGAGAGAGAGAGAGAGAGAGAGAGCGAGGGAGAGAGAGCAGGAGCAGGAGTTCTCTGTCTGCCGTTCAGTTTCAATTTGCTTGATTCTCAAACGTTGCATTTAAGAGCTGCGCATTACAACAGCATGGCGGCCTATTCTCTTTTAATACTGGTCATGAAGATGAGGAAGGAGTTTGCCTTTGAATTTCCCATTTCCTGGTTTTTCATTTATCCCAGGACGGACCGAGGCCTCGCTCATTCTCCGCAGACAGCTGCTTATCAGCCTCTTCTCGCCCCCTCCTTCCATCGCCCTCATATTCTGCGCTTTGCTCTCACGTCTGCCTCGGAAGAAAGGATTCTTGTGCCGAGTGAGAACTCGCCTCTACACGCATTCCAGCCTCCCATCTCAGCTCGGGGCCCGGGGCTGAAAGCGTGGAGACAATGGGCCCCAGTCTTGACGGACTCCTGACTGGCTGAGTGGGCCGAGGAGGTGGCTGCCTGTCTCTCTGCCCGCCGCGCCTTTGTAGCAGGCTGACGCGGTTGATCGTCAGCTAAGTGTGGGCGTTGCATGGAGCTCTGGTTTTCTGACAATGGCTTCATTTCCATTTGAATCGCTGAGCTTTTCCCTTGCGCGCAACCGCCAGAAGTGCCGCCCAGATGTTGGCCTTAAAGCCGTAGGTGGTAAACAGCACCTTTTTTTTAATTTAATTTAATTTTTTTTTAATGTTATAAAACCCATCAACTTTTCACAGTTGTTATGAAAGAGTGACAAAGTCTTTGTTTTCCTATGCCTCTGTATTCACAAATCTAAAACTCCAGTTCTCTTTGACCATTCAGTGCCCTCATCTGATTGGCTGAGAGGCAAACCCCACTCCCTGATTGGTTGCGATGTCGGCGTGGCTTCATGTTTCGCTGAGTCATCTCGTATTGCTTCAAATACGTAACTTGATTTGCAATGTCACCTGCATTAGACACAGTTTCACCGCAGAACTCTAATCTGAAATGACGATGCAGCATGAGGATTGTCGGGGGGGACGGGGGGAGGGGGGGGGGGTTACCAACCACAGCTCGAAACTTCAACAGTCTCACATTCCGACTCCACCTGTTTTACACCATGAAGGACAACACTGGAGCTAAAGTCCACAAGAGTTAATGTTTGACTCCAGTAATGGATTCTGGCTGAAGTGTGGTGTTAATATTTGAAATACCCTTCCTGACCAATATAAGGCAATGATTATTGTTTCTGAACCACAATCCAAGTGACAACAGACCACGACGAGTGGCATAAATAGATTGAACAACATTGGTTCATGGAACCACCGCTCAACTGTTTCTCAAGTGCGCAACTGGTTTTAAACCAATAAATCAAGTCTAGTCCTGCCTATGATACACTGAGAATGTGGGTGAGTAAAATGAAATCGGACATTTTATGGCAGAGAACAATCCTGTGTCGAGAGGTCACACAATACTTCCATAGAAGTGCTCATGTCATGTCTCTAAAGTCTTGAATATAGTTAGTAGATTAAGTATTTATCAAACATTTTCCAAATCTTTTTTTGCATATCAACACTGAGGCCTTGGGTGGGATTTCTACAATTATACCATTCTGATGTTTTCCTCTTAATAATAGGTTGGTTACTTAAAGGTGCAGGGTGTAAGATTTTGATCATTTTTGTAACTTCTAAAAATAGTACAAAACAATTACATAGCGACATTTTAAAGGGGACCTATTGTGTTCGTTTAAGGGTTTTAGTTCTTTAGCCTCTATTATGATGATAAACATTATTTATAGTCTCAGAAACGCTTTGGTGTTTTTAAACGAGCCCTTTCCTCCGGAACTCCGGAATTCCTTTCTCGGGTGAAATGCAGGGTTTTGGCTTCCCCCTCCCCCTCTTGAAACTTCACTATCTCCCGATTGGCTGATCGGTAGGCGATCCCAGATTGGCTGTAAATGTAGGTTAGTCCCGCCTTCTAAGCAAGCAAGTTTCACCCTCTGAGCCGGCAGCTTTCACTGCAAAACCTAAACAATGCCAGGAGAAGTAACCGAGTTAAGAACATGGACATAAGAGTACGTGCGTATAAGTTGGAGCCGGAAAGGCCTTTGAAGCGTACAATTACACTGAAATGATGGTTCAAAGTCCTACTGTGCTATGACATGTTAGCCTGAGCTAGCCATGAGGCTAACAGATGCAGCGCATTCGGCGTTCCAGTGTTGTTTCTTGAACACGGGCAACAGGGTGTTGGGTCAAAACTACGGTTGGAGCTTGTCCGCTACCTTACAGGAAGTCCAAACAGCCATCAACCATACTGTTACATCCTTCCTTTGCGGAGGCATTGAACCAAGTCTGAAGTCCGAATCTGTTTCTGTTTCTGTCTTTAGCGGAGTCGCGCACTCCAACTCATAATCATCGCAACGCAAAATTCATTTCTGTTCCTTTGGGGGGGGGGGGAGTATAAAAGTCATCCAAAAAAAAAATAGAAATAGGCCATGCAGTGAAGAAATGCTTCGTGTTGTATCTTGAATTCAGGCGTGCACAAGCACTTTTCGTAGAAATGAAACTGGTACATTCCAGTTCCCGGATGACACACACGAGTGTGTGTACACACTGTGAATCGGGGCCCTCACTGACAGACTGGTTGACCTGTTGCCTGTCTGAATGGCAGCGTTGTCTTCACACTGTGACCTGTGTAAATTGCATACTTGGGATCACCAGGCCGTGTTGTCAGCACAGCTGGGGACCGCCGAGCTGACGTTGTCTGGGATGTACAGTCTATAAAATGCCTGGGGCTGCCCCCGGTGGAACATCATAAAAAACAAGTGTGTTTACCAAACACAGAGGGGAATGTAATGTCAAGCTCGGGTTTACCAGAGGTTGTAGTTGTGCGGGTATATTCAGTACAAGAGTAGAAATTCATCTTTGCTATTTTGTTATTGTTTACAGGATGCCACATTTGTTTTTGTTAAGAATGTTGCACACTATGAAGCTTCTGTCCCAGTGGTGCTGAGTTACGTTTTCTCCATTAACGTTTGCGCCCACACTTACACTGAGGTTTTACTCTATTACAACACAGTTTATAATGTGACAATGTAAGTTATTAAAAACAAGGGGAGAAACGGAGTGGTGACACATTGAGACTGGCCTCCTGTTGAATTTCAGTTGCACCCACCGCTGCACTCGGCTCTGGTTGGTCCTCATGGATCGAGGCAATTACGACAGGGGGTTGGATTGAATATCTCTGTCCCATTGCTTCATCCATAACTATGAACTGTGGCCAAGAGGCAGCTGTGAGCTCCCTCTCCTGCAAGCCTAGCATAAAAATGACACACACACACACACACACACGCACACACACACACACACAGTGATCAAACATCAGCAATAAATAACATTTCTGTGTACATGTTTTATGATATTAATGTTTAAAGCAAACAAAACAATTATGCATGTACCTTTTACTTTTTTTTTTTTTAATTCTTCCTTTTTTTTTTGGTCTACAGGAGGATGTCTTGTCCTCCAGGCCCATTTTCTCAAAACGTAACCCTTATTGCACAGACAAAAACAAGAAACAGCTAAAATAAGCAATAGTCTTTGCATCCAAACATAGTATTGTACAAGGTTAGACACATAAGGAGATAGAAGTGATGTGCAGTCAGGGGAGGCAATGAAGGGAGAGCCTCCCCTGTCATGATGTCCTCATGAAAAGAAACATTTGAATAAAAAAATAAAGGTTGATATTGGTCCACCGATCTGTACTATATCTATTTTCCATATGATTTAAATAATTCTCGCCAAAATTGCCGAATGTTCGTATTTCCGGTTCAAACACAGGGAAGGGGCGCGAGGGAGGCAGCAGCCTGCTGTGCCTCCCTTGGATTGCGCAATCCCTCCCTGACTGTGTTGGTGTGCCATGCAATGTGCCTGCGTGTTGCCGTCTCTGTATGTGGCCGATGTAATGCTTGAAAACACTTTTGCTATACACTATGACCTTCCATAGTCTGGTATATTCGGTGTTCTGGTGTTTGCACGATGTTTGTTCGTACGGTTTGAAGATAAAGGCGCAATGAAAATGTACCAGGGGAGGCAAACAATACCCTGCCTCTCCAGAGGGGGGGCGTATGTGAGCACACAGGTCCTTGTTGCTGCTGTTGTCATTACGCAGAGAAGAAGAAACAATGTATGAGATCCCAAAAAAATTAATAATGAAATAAATCCCGCAGGCAGTGTGTTTACTTTTCTGTCTTGCTCCGCCTGACTTCACGATGGAAGATATCGCTTCAAAACGTAAACAGTTTGGAAGTAGAAGGAGATAAGGAAACACAGTCATAGATATTTCCAAGTGAAGGTAAGACCATAAAATATTTTTCCCCCCTCAAAATGAGACCTGACTAAGAAAAAAAACAATCTCAACCCTCTCAGAAAAGTAATTGACCTTAGATTATATATTCTTTTAGTTTGTATTATCCCTTAGTTAAACAGCAACTGCTGCCATGGTGAATAAGATACTGTGCAAATACTGTCAGTCCATTTATTTGCAAATCCGACTCTGACAGTCAGTGCCTCCACTGCCATGAACCACGAACAAGCCATGTTTCCCGTACCGTTCTATTGGGGGGCCAGACTCCCCCCCCCCCCCCCCCCCCCCCCCGGGGGCCAGCCCCCCCCCCCCCCCCCGCCTTGAAGATCAAGTTAATTAAATCATTTTTCCATATAGCACCAGATCACAACAGACGTCATTTAATCTTACCTTTCCTATATAGAACAGGTCTATACCTTGTTCTTTTATCAAACAAACTAAAAACAACATATGTTATACATCTTATTTACACGTCAACCGCTCCGAGCGTGAGAGTGTGTATTCCGGAGGCGTGCCCCCGAATTGCGTACTGGAAGTGTCCTCTGGAATGGGGTGGTCTCGTCGCTCTGCTGTGAGGTCACCGCTCTACGAAGGCGCACTTCGCCGCGTGCGGCCTCGAGATCGGGACGCAGCCCCGGTCTTCTGCACCCTCCCTCCACTAGAGCGGCGCTGTAAGCGCAGTCTGCATCTTGCTTCGCTGCAGCCTTAACTGATGACTTAAGTGATGCCGTCGCTTCCAACCTGGCTCCGCTACGACCCCCCTTCACGACAGAACACTGCAGTGCCTCTCGCGCACTGTTGTTGCTGTACCAGAGTTTCGGCCGCTACAAGAGCATGTTTGCCAACCCCGCTGCCCCACTGCTCCTCCGAGGCATGGAATGTGTTTGCATTGGTAATTGTATTGTATTGCCTTGTCATTTCATCTCGCTCAGGAATGCAGACAAGACAGCAAGTTAGCAACCACCTCTATTTCGACTCCCATCCCCGGGGTGATGCACGCGCTCGCACACACAGCGAGACATGCCCATCCAGACGGGAGGCGGCCCATTCGATTTATCGGCCCATCCATCACGTCAGCCGTCCCTCTGTCTGGCTCTCGTCTATTCCTGACGCACGGCCGCGTACGTGTGGATTAGACTTCTTCTCGGATCCCGCGCGCTTCGCAAGCACTCGCTGGAAGTTTTAGGCGCCATTATGAAAAGTCGTGCCTCCGGATCTGTCCGGAGCACATTAGGAAATGAAAGACTTATTCTGCATGGTGCAACCGTGGCACATGCTGAAGCAAACAGAGACGGTTCATGGGAAATTGTCTTTCTGGCTCCCCGGGGGCACGGCGAGCTATAAGAGGCATATCGCAGTGTCTGGTTCATGACCTCCGCGGTGTGTCATCTTCCCCACCGCAAGTCTTTGCCCCCGTCGTCTTTGTTCCCTCCCCTCTGTGCACCATCTAGCTCTGTGAATTAGCAACCCACCACCCATCCCTAAGAATAGTGCCTATTCAAAGCCCTGTGTCTTCTGTGACAGGTGTGGGAAATTGCGACAAAAGCAACAGAGAGCGACGCCGCCGCGGAAATATGTCACGTCTCTGCATGGAAGCGTCGCCGATCCCCACCTTCGCTTCCGCCCCCCAAAAAAACAACAACGCCCTAACAAGCAAAGCTGACACGCGAGGTTTTTGTGGTTTTGAGAAGCACGGCATCAAAACAACATTAAGTGCAAAATGAGAAGGCGAGTCAGGAATGAGGGGAATGAGCCCGAGGATGTAATGAAGTGAGACCTCAGCCATGAGCAGACGAGAGGTGAGGGGGTCGGGCGAGTGCAGCCGAACGGGGTTAAGTTACGTTTCCTGCCTCATCGGGAAAATTAGAGTGAAGTCTACATCCCCGGGGACATCGACAATCGTGTGTTGCCACCGCGTGTGTTTGTGTGGGTGTTTGTGTTGCTTCAGGATAATGGGATGTTTTCCCCGTCTGACACTGACAGATGCTGCACCGGCACATCATTGTGCTTCTGACTTGACTCTGAATCAAAGTTCTCCAAGTTGCCGTGAGACGATCTTTTTCAGGTGCGAGGAATCTGCTGCATGAATAATTCCCCCCGATTGCGTCATGTGTCTCGGTGTAATTATAACTTCGGCCGACATGTGCGAGATATAAAAATGGAGTACTTGAGCTTTTTCCTAGTTTCAATCATGGCTGATGTTGCACTGACTTAAAAGTGCAGTGTGTACGATTTTGGGCATTTTTGTCCCTTCTAAAAATACTGCATAACAATTATGTACCGACATCTTCATGAACCTCTAATCGCCCAAGTGCTTTAGTTTTTTTCCGATTACCCTTAAATAATCCCATTAATATCTATCTACATGTGGAGGGGGTCCTCTATATGGGGGCCGCCATGTTTTTACAGGAGCTCAGAGTGGACGTGCACATTCAGAAGGTTGAGGGTGACGTGACGGATACAACATGCAACTTCAAATCTTACACACTGCACCTTTTTGGTGACATGAGGTGAAGTTGCATGTTGTATCCATCACCTCACCCTCACCCATCTGAGCGCGCAGGAGAACCTATGGTCGACTTCAGTTGGCGCTAAAACTCAAAAGATGTTTAGCATGTCCACTCTGGGCTCCTGTAAAAACATGGCGGCCCCCGTAGAGAGGACCCACTCCTCATGTAAATATACACCAGTGGGCTCATGGAAAGGTAGTGGGGAAAAAATAACACATTTTGGTGATTATGAATTCAGGAAGATGTCAGTATGTCTTTGTTGTGGAATCTGTTTTAGAAGTGACAAACATGACAGAAATTGTACACACTGCACCTTTTAAAGTCTTGGTGTTTTTAATTTTGGGTTCAAGTCCCGATTGGAGGCTGCAAGTTCTCTCCATAGCGGCGATAGTATATGATTTAACATGTCAGGACCTACAGCCTGTTATTTTAAAGCTGGCTGGTTCAGGAAATGAGAAGTGGTCGCTCCCAGACAGACGGGTTCGTCCACACGTCCCCTGAGCGCAGACACCAGACAAGCTGTTTCAGGAAGTGGAGCCATTGGAAGGGAACCATGTTGATCCGAACTACTTCTGTCGGAGCAGACAACCACCTGCTGGACGCTACAGTCTGAACCCAGCTGGACGGCCTTGTAACTCCATTCCACAGCTTCTGCTAATGTCACCTCATGACCACACACACACACACACACACACACACACACACACACACACACACACGCACAGCAGGTCCGTGCTCTACTTTCTCTTGAATCTGTGTTTTGACAGATTTCACTTCCATGTCACTTTCCCGACAACTAGTTGACTCACCTTTGTCCTTGACATTGCTGGGTTGACCACTGGCCCGACGCACACGTGTTGTCTTCGTGACACATGCCCATCGTCAACCGGCTCTTTCACAGCTCCATCCCCTGCTGTGCAAACACCTGCACCAACAACTGGGGCGTTTTCCAGTAAAGGAACAAAGCCCAGTACAGCTGCGCAGCCGGCTCACTGGAATGCACCAAACCGCGGGAACAACTTCACGCCATTAGTCCGTATTAGCAGATGATAGCAGTCCAGGTGTAGTAAATGAAGGTTTGATTACGATTGGATCCATTGATCAAGCCTCAGGGTCCGATCTGTCAGCCACAGCAGGCAGCAGCTCCCACCGCCAGGAGCTCTGATATTACAAATGTGACCAAAGTGAGTGACCGGCTGTTGAACAGTTAGTTGGGGGAAGATGAAGAGACATCACCTCAGGAGTTGGTGGAGACCAAATTCAGAGCAAGTACAAAAGTGTTTCCTGGAGTTCGGGTGTGTTTGAACGGCCATGGACATCAGGAGCTGCCGTAACAACGGCTGTTTGAATGCTGTGGGTGACGCGGAATGGAGATTCAGGCCGCGTCCACACGGAGACAACAACTATCCATTTCTTTTTCCTTGTTTTGTTTTTTTTAACCTTTAAAACACACTGTCGTAATCAGTACATGTGATCCCAATGAAAATGTGTCCCAATGAAAGTACGGAGAACCCGGTAGTGTAGATGCCAGGCATGTAAGTGTTACCGTAACGCCGCCACAGAGATACTGGAAAAACAGAGAAGCAGACACGGGGCATGCCCCCTGATGCTGTTGTAGGTTGTAAACGTACGTCCTTAGATTGAACCCCTCTGGGATCCGGTTTCGGAAATCCGCATATTCTGGCTTCTCATTTGCCGCCTCCGTGCGGAAAAAACGTTTGCCGGAACTCCGAAACTCGTCGCTTCCTCGAGGTATAGCTAACGGTGTATTGTACGGTCAGATTGGCTCCGTATCAAAATTCTCTTCCTTCTCCTTCCTTCACATGGCTTCATCTTAGCATCACATGACACATTTGATCAATGGTATAAAGAAGTGGATCTTTCAGAACCCAGCCCAACCTCAAACCTGACTCGAGATGAATGTTAACGCCTCTGTGCGTGTGTGACGGCAGCTGTTTGCTTTCGTTCATCACACAAACGTTGGCACTGGGTAATGAACGAAACCTGTGCGCCGCCGCCGAAGTGCCATTTAGCCGCCTTTATTCAAACTCGCCCGAGGTTTAATTGACTTTTTCGGTGTATTTTTTCCGCCGGTGAGAATTCTCCGCAACGTGAAATGAAAACCGGTCATCCTCGTCTTTGGAGAAGGTTAATTATCTGTGCTCGTGTGATTTAGCGCCACCTCAGCTCCACAGCTGCCTGGGATTTGTACTCGGAGAAAAGACAGGGAGAGAGGGAGATCCTGCCAAGTCATGACATCACCCAATCTACTGCCCCGTCCCCTTGGCACCCAGCATTGTGGGAGGCGAGCCAGTTTGCCGCCCTTCACCGTAAACATGTAAAGATGTCTGGCTGCGGTGGAAACAAACAAGAGGGGTTTGATTTGTGAAGGAACCGGCAGCCTGATCTTGACCTGCTCTCATCGCAGAACATCCCACCGTCACTTTGTCTGTGTCGAGGCCTCGGAGGCAACTCATTGACTCAACGGATAATATCATCCACGGTATCTCACGTTCAGTATTTATGTGGTGTCAGCGAACGTCTTACGAAGTTGCCCGGGGTCACACAGTGCGGTGATAAGCTTTCAATGACTCGGTCAATTTTCGGTGTGAAGGCTGCTGTCATTTTGGAAGGAAACCTATTAATTATTCACAGACCAATTAGTCGAACCACAGCCTGGAGAAAGTGGGGTGGGTTGATCCGTAGAGTAGGTATCTTTGCTTCCTGTCTTTTACACAGCACTTCTTCAAGTCACTGACAGGGGAAGGTCGACTGAAAAGCAGGAAGCATATGGCTTGTGTGTTAATCTGATGATAATTAGAGTTTTAGTTCATCAGATATCACTCCGTTGTACTTTGTAATGAACGCACTCTTCGTGACGCGGCCGCCGTGAGCAGTTCTGACTCATCTCTCGTCTCGTAAAATGATTCGATTAACCTTTGAAAATACTAACAATGAATTTATTCAATTTTCCCATTTCCTGCCCCCCCCGCCCCCACAAACCCAACCCATGGCCCTTCCTCCAGTAGCGACAGAGCTCCAGTCAATGGTTCATATCAGCCTGTCACACGAACCAGGAAATGAGACAGCGTTACCAAGGAGACCGGTTGATAGGATCAGCAAAACGCAGGGGCACAGGGGCCATGATGATGCATGCACATACACAAAAACAATTATGCAACCTTTAATGTACATTGACGCATGAGGCACAAGAGACAGGTAAAAGTTGACTCCTCTTTGCAATACACTCATCGCCCACACGAGGGTTACCGATTCAAATACTTGAGCTAAAGTTACACGTTAGATTTCCGCTCCTTCTCTGGGCCACAGTCTCAGGCGCAGACAACTTTACTCACAGGACCAAACCAAAACCAAGGTGAGGGGGGTCCCTATTTTCGGCTGCTGCGTGATTGCCACCTTCAAGCCGCTCTATGTACTTACTTTTAGAGTTTGCTCGTCCGCTTTGTCACTTGGAAGCGAGCATTTCTCTGAGAGGTAGGGCCGAGATGGATCCGTCCATACGATCCCTCTCAGCGGTGAAACAAAGGCATGTATTTCCAAGCCGTGTTGGTGGGAGCCGTCAAAGTGGGACGTTTGTTATGCGACCGTCGCCATTTTCAGCCCCATTTATTTATCCCCTAACCTTTTAGGAACGTCGACTATATTTACATCTCAGTCGAGCCTGTGTATATACATCTCATACAGGCCCTCCTCTACGCCCCGAAGTTCACGTCTGTGCCTCAAACAGCTCTCTCTTCATTGGCTGACGCCTGGAAGCCCACTATGGAGCAGAATGCCGTGTTTATAAGTCCCACCTTCACGTCGTGCTGCTGGATCAGGTTTCTCATTACCAATCATGATGTGCCTTGGGTGCACATGATGTAATATGTCCTGGCATAAAAAAAAAAATTTTTAAAACACACACCAGGAAAAAAACAGTTTGAAACCAGATGTGCTGAGGCTGCCATTACTGCTGCGAGAGATTACACCAAGGTGCACCGAGGTCCTTTTCTGAAGTTTAGACAAGATAATATCAAGACAATGTAACTCGGGCAGCAAGAAAAAGCATAATAGGTCTCCTTTAAATGGCACCAATGTTGGATACATCGTAAACTGCTCATGTCCTGTGGTCCTTACACTGGCTGATTGGCTCTGACACCAGTTCC
>JAFBJT010106270.1:34940-51840 GCA_016785325.1 Chascanopsetta lugubris
TCTCACCAGCTGCCAAGTCATCCTCCAGCCACCAGTTGATAAATCTCACACACACACACACACACACACACACACACACACACACACACACACACACACCCAATGCACACATGCCAGAGAATATGAATGACATGATGCATGTGTGTTGCCCCGCGGCCATGGTGTGGTGCTCTCAGTGAGTGATGGGCTGGATTGGAGGGAGATGTGTGGAGCAGTGTCCTCTCTGCTCAGAGACGCAGGGAGAGGGGAGGAATCATGGAGCGGCACACGATGGTCGAGGTGCATCGTCCTGGATAAGTGTTTATGGAGTGAGAGATGACGATCCGCTGACTCAGCAAAGACTCCCCGTAAATATGAGGGGCGGACGAACGACGTGTGGATGAAAAGGGTTTTAGATGTATTTCACGTGTCGTTTGATTTGATGCAGGTTGTCTTTGTCTATCTCTAAGAAATATTATTTTATCCATCCACCCACCTACCTAGCTACCTAGCTAGATGACTATATATCTACCTACCTATCTAGCTACCTACCTACCCAGCCATCTATCTATCTATCTATCTATCTATCTATCTATCTATCTACTGTATCTGTCTGTCTGTCTGTCTGTCTGTATTTCCTTCTATCTATCTATCTGAATCATGACTTTAGAATTGAATCTATAATGTTTTGTGCTGATGTCTTTGTGTCTGTTTCTCTGCAGTGTGTGTGTGTGTGTGTGTGTGTGTGTGTGTGTGTGTGTGTGTTACAGTCAGTCAATGTTGTGCTGTAAGATCTATGAGATCCATATATGTTGGAGATGGAGATGCCGGAGGAGGGTGAGATGATTTATTACTTTGCATTAGAAACACTAATCTGTTGCAGGTGTTTCTGGCTGTTCCCTCAGGCTGAGCAGGCTCCTCCCCCTCCTCCCCCTCCTCCTCCTCCTCCTCCTCCTCCTCCTCCTCCTCCTCAGGAGGCCCCACCACTTGTGTGTGACAGAGACGGAAGGAGCAGGAGGAAGGGAGAGATTGTTCTCTCTCCCTCTCCACAGGGAGAATAACCATCACGATGTGTCCCACCTCTGTCTCTACCGGAGGCGGGGCCTCTGACACCTCACTGCAGGTGTACAGCAGCAAAGTGTTGTGTCAGCACGACGTAACCGTGACAATAACCAAGAGGCCACTGGGATGGATGGAGGTGGCTTCACAGGAAGCCTGAGGAGGAGAGGTTGACGGGTGAAGAGACAAAGGAACCTGGAGAGAGAGTCCTGCTCTGTCGGACACCTGCCCCCCCCCCCCCCCCCCCCCCCCCCCCCCCCACACACTGTGGGACAGCTATGACAGGATTCAAGTAAACAACACAGTTAATTAGGACAGGAGGAGGAGGAGGGAGGATTGATATTTTGATGATGGGTCAATTTTAAAAAGAAAAGAAGTTGTAACATTATTAATCAAATGACATCTTAAAATTGTAAATTTAGGAAAAGATAAGAGATGTTCTCCAAGATTAAAGTGTCACACTTGTGAGATAACATGTTAGAGATGACAACTATGAGTGATAGACCGTGGATAGAATGTTACCTCATACAATGTTAGGAAATCAAATTGTACATTAACGCAATCAAAGAAAAAAAAGGGATTTCTGGAACAGTTTTGAGAGATGAACCTCAACAATTGAAATGGTCAAAAAAAAAACATTCCTAGATTAGATTTATAAGGGAAAAAACATATTTGTATACAATTTGAAATGTAATCATTATGTTAGTTATGGTAAATGTCTGTGTTATATGCACAACATTTCTCAAATCTATTTACAAAGTTTTATTTTAGATTTTATTTTATTTTTCAATTTTAAGTCAACTAAAATCTGGCAATTGTGTACATTTTTTTTCAACTTTATTTTTCAATGCAAAAAATACAGAAATTAATTCACCAAATGAGCAACATACACATTAAGCACTTCTCAACAATGACTGGGTTTGAATGATGGAGACAGCTTTTCTCACTTTACTGCTTCAGGGCTGCTGCCCTCGTGTGGACATTCAAGGTACTGCTCAGTCTAATGAATGTCTCACCATTTTAGATAGAATGCATTTTTTTCTCCTTCTAAAATAGTTTTTTAGAATCTGTGGTGAAAGGTTTGTATCTAAACATACCAATATTATTATTCCATATCGGATTTGTAGCATTTTACCATTTATGTTGAATAGTTAAATAATATTGCCATAGAGTCAGGTTAGGCATAAACTTTTCTTGCCCCTGAGCGTGTATGGTTTATTGCATTTTATTGGACATTAGAAATCAACAAATGACTATTGTACACAATACAACAACACACAATACAAACTCGACAGCAGTTAGAGAGTTATATCTGTTGTAGTCCAATTACGCAAAAACAAATCAACATGTAAGGGCAAATATACATTCAGGAAAAACTCTTACAAAACAAAGAAAAAGGTAGTAACGTTGTTAAAAATATTACATCTTTGAATTTGTATATTTAGGACAAAATAAGAGATATTCTCCAAGATTGTGTGTTCTATGCACTAATCCAAATATGACATACATTTACATAGCTAAATATTTTCCGGAATTCCAGTGTGTTATTACATTATTATTACATTACAAAAAAAAGAGAACAGTGTTATCTACATGGGGAAAAAAACAAAACAAAGTAAAACTTTGAATAAAGTCAGACATTACAAGGCAATGACCAGAAATAGGGACATCATGCATGACATGACCCTGATGCAGCACCAAAAGTCATAAATAAGAAGCACTACACATAAATAATGTCTCATGGCTGGAGTTTGAAGATGTTCTGCATGACGTGGTCTGTGAGGGCGGGGAACCAGTCTTTGGTCACTGTCGCTAAGTAGGTGTTCCACGGGTAGAAGAGCTGCGACTCTCTCAGGGCTCCCGCTGTGATGATGTTCAAGGCTGCGTCTGAGGCCGGAGCCGCCGGCACGTTCGTGATATTCCTGAAAGAAATGTATTTATTTAGAGGGGACAGAGCATATTGATGAACACAACAATGTGACAATGCCAGAATGAGCCAAAAGGCTACTCTCTCCAGACTCAAAACCCATCTGTTCAAACTGGCATATTCCCTCTGACCACGAGAGCTGCAATCTCCGTTTTTACTTGTATTTTAATGTATCTGTATTTTGTTTTTATATGATTTCATATGCACGTGAGGTGACCTTGGCTGTCCTGATAGGTGACATAAGTCAAATGTTTTATTATTATCATTATTATTATGATTATTATTTACATCTGTAGTTCCCGACAGGTCAGTTAAACAACAAAAAGCATAACTGCTCACCATCAAACACTACACAGGAAAACAAACATTTCACTATACAAACGAGTGAACCGAGTACAATCAGAAAAAACACTGGACACAAAATATATAAGAGCGTACAGTTTAAAATATGACACATACCATCGTAAGATTAATGATCACATTTCTGGCTCCTTTTAAGCCATTGTTTAAGATGAGTTTTAAATGTGTTAAAGGTGCAGTGTGTCTGATTTGGTGACATGCTGAGTAGGTCCACTTTTACTATTGTAAAAACATAGAGAGGACCCACCAAACGCCATCCTGCTCCATACGTCTGGGGAGAGCCCTGAAATAATGAGGTGAGCTGAGAATGGACTTGTTATCTAATATTTTTTAGAAGTGACAAAATTGGCCAAAATCTGACGCACTGCACCTTTAATGGTGGGGCATTCTCTAAATAGCAGCTGGAATGTTATTCCAAGTGTCACCACCCTTGACTGACAGCACCTGTTTGCTGCATGTTGTTGATCTGTGGGGAATTCACTCAGTCTCCTCTGGTAGAGGCTCTGGTTCCTTGTCCTCAGGTGTTTGATTTTAACGTTATGAACCCACCCAATGGGGCGGAGCAAGTCCAGAGGGTCTTGTAGATGGAGCAAGCAATTCTTGTTTTTCAATTCTTAAAACTCAGGGTGTTGTGTTCCTGGAGTATGGGACAATGACGGAAGGAAAGTGGCTTTCTGTCTAATACTTGTAAGGCTTTTTTTTTTTTGAGCCAAGATTGGATTGGTTTCATTGTAGTCACGCTTGTCAGCTAGCATGCGCTATAGATAGACAGATATCATCAACAGATATTTCGATTTCATGTGTTTGAGCCCACCTGACTTTCTCCATGGCTGCTGCCGTGTCGATGAAGCCCAGAGTGCAGATGGTGACGGACACGTTGCTCTTCTTCATCGCCAGCTCGTGGTGGAGGGCGCCGAAGAAGCCGTTCAAGGCGCATTTGGTTGATGAGTATGGAGCCACGAAGGGACTGGCCATTTTACCTGTGAGGCGATGCAATCAATTTAAAGGTGCAGTCATTTTTCTGTCACTTCTAAGAAACATAACAAAACAATCATATTCCAACATGTTCATGAATTTATAATCACCTAACTGTTCCCCCCCCCCCCCCATTACCTTTAAATGAGCCCATTGTTGTATATTTACATGTAAGGGGGGGGGGGGGGGGGGCCTCCTTTGGGGGGGCGCCGGGTTTGGGGGGGGGGGGGGGGGTCCTCTCTATGGGGGCTGCCATGTTTTTACTGTGGCTCCATGAACCAGGAAGTAGGAGGAGTTCGGATTCGGCAAGATGGTGACATCACGGACGCTTGGTCCACCTTCATACACAGTCTGTGGTGTGAACGCAGCTCTGGACATGATTGTCGTTTTCCATAATATCTTCTGACTTTCAAAGTGGAACTTGCTTCATTCTTAAAACCTCTCTTGTGCGTTTACACGATGCCACTAAAGTTCCAGAGGGCCTGGATCCTGGATCCTGGTAGTGAGTCATTGTGGATCCTCAGACCAAGTCGTTGTGGCAGCTGATCCCGACCTTTGACCTTCAATGGACTCATATCTACACGCATGCTGTTTGTATCATTGTTCTTGGTTCCATGTGACATGTGTCACGCGTCTGTCCGTCCTGGGTGTGGATCCCTCACATGTGACTCCCCCTGAGCTTTACACTTTATTTACCTAGTTCTTCCTGACTCTTGCTGAGGGTCTAAGGACAGAGGACGTTACTCGTGTGAGGCCCCGTAGCTATATGAATAAAATGTCATTGATTCATTGACTACTTACACGTGGAATCTTAATAATGTACACAGGTCGAATTTGTCCTTGTACCACTGATTGGCCGTAACTCTCCTGAACAACGGAACTGTCCTCACCTGTTCTCATCTGTACACACTTTCACGCTAACAGGACATACAGTCACTGAATAGATTTTGCGTAAATATACATTTGACTTCTTTTGTTCAAATAAGGCTCTCGCACTTTGTCGTACCACCCAGGGGATGGTTCTGAAAAAGTGCTGTGTCATGCTGAAGCCTCGGTGCAGACAGAGTCACTTACCTAAAAGTGATGAAACGATCACCAGCGAGCCTTTACTCTGCTCGAGGGAGTCCAACGCTTTCCAAGCCATCTCAGCGTAACTGAAGAAATTGACCTTTACACACACACACACACACACACACACACACACACACACACACGCGCACACGCACACGCACACAGTCAAGTGCGCTGACCGACCAAATTCTATGCACAGATAGTCTGTCAATACGCCGCAGTACCTTCATCAGCCAGCGCATGTGCTCCACGTCCCCGCTCCACATGCCGAAGGGGCTCGGCCCGATGTGGTTCAGGATGAGAAAGTCCAAACCGCCGAGCTTTTCCAGAGCGAACGCCACCACCCTCTCCGGGTCGCTTTCGGCGCCCATGTCTGCCGCGATGTAAAGAGCCTCCTCGGCTCCCAGACTCATGCACTTCTCAGCCACCTGTGCGCAGGGGGTCGCGTTCAGAGACACTACAGAATCCAACCTTTTGCTGGGTGTAGAATTGAGTGACATCTAGTGGTTGATGACCGCACTCGTCCCCTCCAACACACAGGGCAGGCTTTTCAATCACAAATTCTTGGTCGGGCCAGATTTTCAAACCAACTCATTTGGCCGGGCCGCACACATTTTTCACAGCCGGTCAGCGATTGTAGGCAATGATCAATTTTAAAGGTGCAGTGTATAAGATTTCGCTCATTTTTTGTCACAAAATATTACAAAATATGTACATACTGACTCTTTTATGAATTTATAATCACCTAAATGTATTACTTTTTCCATTAGCCTAAAATGAACCCATCAATGTATATTTACATGAGGGGCGGGTCTGCTCTAAGGGGGCCGCCATGTTTTTTCAGTAGCCCAGAGTGGACAAACTAAACATCTTTTGAGTTTTAATGAGAGCTGAAGTCGATCATAGGTTCTCCTGCATGTTCAGAAGTGTGATGGTGAGGTGATGGATACAACACCCAACTTCACCTCGAGATGTCACAAAATCTGACACACTGCACCTTTAAGCTGCTATTTGTAACAGTGTGTAGTGTATGAATGGTAAATTATGACACGTCGTCAGCTTAATTCACCTGCTGTAAAACGCGTTCCCTTCTTGCCGTCATGACGACCCGGGCTCCAAAGCGGGCGTAGTGGTATGCGATCTGTTCACCGATACCCGTACTGGCCCCGGTCACCAAGACCCTGGCACCTCGCAGGGATTCTGGAACAAAGTTGTGGAGAAATGAACATAAACGAAAACACAAAATGCAACCGATATATAAGGTGGTGTGTGTTTATACCAGTAGGTGAGGATCATGTTTCTCCACTGCTTGACCCTAAGCCAATATTTCTGATAGTGGAAAACCCTGCTTAATGTACCTTTAAATTCATCCCCCTCATGAACAAGGTTGTGTTTTAAGTTCACAGCGTGGCCACTAGACTCCACTGACTCCAAAAGTGAGTCAACCCCCATAGACTCCCGTGTTAAAACGGTCAACTTTGGAGGCGAATGAAATATCATGTGTAAAGCCCGGGAACTATAGTTTTGCTTTTTACTGTTTGTGAAATTGTGTATACTTAAGGGGTGTGGCCTCTTGAGTGCCACCTGCCAAGCCCTATGGATGCAGCGACATCTGCCCCTCTGCCCGTTTTTGGAGGAAGTAGGAGGAGTGAGGCATTGGCAAGATAGTGACAAGTGACTTGCCCATCTTTATACACAGTCTGTGGTTCTAACCCGTGTGTGTTTGTTAGTTGGTCACTATGACACAAAGTGGAAGGGCGCGGTGTGGGTCATTCAAATCTGGTGTCGATCCAGATCAGGGGACAAAACCAGGATCAGTTATCCATCTCCATAATCACTAGTTGACCTCTTATAACTTTGGCCTAACATTAGAAAAAGCAAAGTCCTTGCAATAGTCACCAACTGGTGGGTGGCGACCCAAAAGTTGGCCGCGGACCAGTTTTCAGTGGGTCGTGGGCTTTTGACTGCGAAAACAAATCCTGTGCTTTTATTTCGAAGAGGATTTTGTGGGTGGGTACCCATTGCCATCCAAGACGGTGAACCTTTAAAACTAATTCCAAACAAATTAAGTCATTCTGGTCAAAGCTATTATTTTACACAGTTGCATAGTCCGGTGTGTTGCCATCTTAATTTCTGAGAAAAAGAGAGTGAGGTGGAGGTTATTCAGCTGCAATGTGCAACTTCACCACTAGATGTTGATAAAGCTATACTGAAGCCTTGTTGCACAATAACCTCAAGGTGCGTTGCGTAAGATTTGGTGACCTCAAGAGGTGAAGTCGCCTGTGGTATCCATCACCTCACCCTCACCCTTCTGAACATGCGGGAGATGCTATGGTCGACTTCAGCTGACTTTAAAACTCAAAACATGTTTAGTATGTCCACTCTGGGCTACTGTAAAAATGTGGCGGCCCCCGCGGAGAGGACCCACTCCTCATGTAAATATACATCAATGGGCTCATTTAAGAAAAAAAGAATAACACATTTAGGTCATTATACAGTCATGAAAATGTCAGTATGTAATTGTTTAGATATATTTTTTGTCACACAATTGACCAGAATTTCACACACTGCACCTTTAAAGGTTCTTGCTTCCAGACTGGAATGTCATGCCTTCAGGGTTATCATAACTTATTATAGAACAGTTCCTCTGCTACATTCAGGACAGTAACTATTGCACAACACTGAGCAATAAATCCACTTCGAAAGTGTATATGGAATATCGATGATTAGATATGAGGCCTTTTACAACATGTGATCAGATTGGCTTCAAAGTACTGACACATATTTCTAAAGCACATCTGTTGAAGACGGCTCATGCACAACGGGGAGGTTTTCACAGAAATGTATATTTTCCTAAGTATCAGTCGTCCTTCACATGCCCCAAGTCATCCCACAGAACCGACCACCACAAAGTTACGGGTGTCAGACATGCTGCAGGCTCCTCCCTGCAACTTCACCACTAGACATCGCTCACTCCTTTAAAGGTGCAGTGTGTAAGGTTTATGTCATTTGTATGACTTCTAAAAACATGACAAAACAATTACATTTTTTTGTAAATTCATAACCACTTAAATGTGTTATTCATTTCCATTACCCTTAAATAAGCCCATTAATGTATATTTACAAGAGTGTCCTCTATATACGTATATATATATATATATATATATATGGAGGCCGCCATATTTTTACAGTAGCCCAGAGTGAACATACCAAGATATGTTTTGAGTTTTAATGACAACTGAAGTCTACTGTAGGTTCTCCTGCATGTTCAGGGGGGTGAGGGTGAGGGGATGGATACAACATGCAACTTCACCTCTAGTTGTCACCAAATCTTACACACTGTACCTTTAAGGGTAACAGAGAAAAATCATGAAACTCTAAAACTAAAAGATTATAAGGGACCGGTTTAGGTGTGTTGGTATATTTTCTGTTGCATTTCGCTGTGCATTGTTAATACCTTAGGGCATAGACACCACCCCATGCAAACCATGTAACTGAATTACTTGTGGAAAAGTACACACACTCTCTCTCTCTCTCTCTCTCTCTCTCTCTCTCTCTCTCTCTCTCTCTCTCTCTCTCTCTCTCTCGCTCTCTCTCTCTCTCTCTCTTTCACAGATCCTGCTCTGAGGTTTGGACCAGTGCAGAGCAGCGAGGCATGACACCCCAGGGGCAGAGTGCACATGGATGCGAAAGTACGTAAAAGCAAAGAAAAGTGACGCAACCACATCAATGGCAAATGCAAAGAAAACCAAAGGTGAAAACCGTCCACACAACAGGTGAACAACGCGTGTGCACAATGATTTTAACCTGAATGACTAAGAACCAAATATGGACATTTATTTCCCACTCTCTTAAATAGAGACATACAGTCTCACAGTTACTCCTGGACCTTCGAAGAGAACCATAACACTGATGGTGAAAATGAGTTCCCACACCCCTGAAGTTTGGAAGGGAACAGTGAGGGTTTGGGCTGTTCAGCTGCAACACGCAGCTCCACCACTAGATGTCCACATAGCTACACTGAAGCCTTATTGCAGAATGACTCAATGGTCCCTGCCTCTGAAATGTAAGCCTTTTCAGGTTAACATAACTCATGATAGAAGAGTTCCTCTGTGCTACATTCAGGACATAAACTATTGCGCAACACTTCAGAGTATCTGCAGAAGGGAGATTAGATATGAGGTAGCACTTTACAACGTGATCGGACTGGCTTCCAATTATGTGGTGATGAGTGAGGGTGGGTCATGTATACGACCTGTAAACATGTCAGTGGCATTCTGGGTTGACACATATGCAACACATTTACACAAACACCAGGAGCTGTGTGCTTTGCCTTCCATCACTTCGGGTGAAAGACAAACTGTGTTTCATCAGCATCATTGCAGCGTGTTCAATCCGCCTTGTTAGGGAACACACCGTGTCCGACTCCAGTGTGGCCCACGTGATCACGATACCATCTTCATGCGAGAGCTTCAGGGCACAGGACTGTCTAAAAATACAAGTCTACAGCACACACTGCCCGTGCCCAACTCTAGAGAATTACCACTGTTTATGTGTTAGTGATATATTCAGCGTGTTTGCATTTTGACATGTTATGTCATTATGTTATGTTGTAAATTGCAAATGCACAGACACTATTTGTACCTTGAATAAATGGTAGTCAAATATGAAGACGGTTATTATACAGTATGTTAAGTGGTAGTAGTCACATTTAGTCCCACGGTGAAAAGAAAAAGTTGAGAGCAACCAAAATGCTACTGTGGCCCCCTGTGAAAATGAGTTGGACCCCCCTGCTTATAGACTGCGAATTAGGACAGACGGAGGGTGTGTGGCAACGAAGCCCGTGGCATTTACGGCGGCATTAGCTCCATTCGCGATCATCTCTCTTTATCTCTACACATGAGAGTGACATTCAAATGTATGTAGTTGATCGGGTCCAGTCTGCTCCGCTTACCTGCGTCAAAGGTGGGCGCGTTCCAGCGGAGGGCGAGGAAAGCCACACACACGCTGGCCAGCAGGACTTTGGTGAAGGCTCCCATCTCAGCGGCGGTGGAGTCAAGTGTCGGCTTGATGTATCGATTATGGATCAGTGGATCATCCAGCTCCTCTGCGCGTCAACCCTGGGCAATAGTTGCCGCTTATGAAAGTCCTCAGTCAGCAGAAAGGAGGCGTGGCCCTCAAGCAAAATGGGGATTGGAGGTTGGGTTGAGACTCCGAGTGATGTCAGGTTAGTTCGTAAAATTAGGTTTATTATTGTGGACTGTGACCACCACCCACGGTGACTGCAGCGGTACGATTGTCCTACTTATTCTCCCACTCGAACTGCTTGTTGTGGCCCAGCGCTCTTTCACAGTGCGTTGATACCTGCGCCAGTAGAGACTCCTTCAGTCCACATTGTGTTAAAGGTGCAGTGTGGTCGATTTTGGTCATTTTAGTCACTTCTAAAGACATGACAAAACACGACATTATATGCTGACATTTGCATGCATTTCTAATCACCTCACTCTTTTATTTTCTTCCCCTCATAACCTTAAAATGAGCCTGTTAATATATGTTTACATGAGGAGGGGGCGTCCTCTCTATGGGGGCCACCATGTTTTTGCAGTAGTAAAAGTGGACATATTAAACATCTTGTGCGTTTTAATGACACCTGAAGTCTACCGTAGGTTCTCCTGCATGCTCAGGAGGGTGAGGGGGAAGTGATGGATACAACATGCAACTTCGCCTCTAGAGGTCACCAGATCTTACACTCTGCACCATCAATTTTCTTATTGACACCTTGACTCTTGCCCTAAACCCTAAAGAGGTGTCTGACCCAGCTCTCACAGACATGTATCGACTGTATCGACAGATGTCGATGTTTGTGATGTTGCCGATGACAATAGCCTGTTAATGATGAGAGAGTACTGGATGTTTCCTCAAGAATCCCATGATAGTGTTGGTGTGACTCTGACGATAGCTGATAGCTTGTCGGCACTTGTGTGCCTTGAGCTTGACTCTCGACCCTTAAGCTTGATGATTTGAACGTCCTTGATGACAATAGCATGTAGATAATGAGATTGCTTTTTGTGTGGATGTTTTTATATGGCGACACTGTGGTGTTAGCATTTTCATATCTGTGGGGGGGGGGGGGGGGGGGGATTTTTGGGGGGGGGGAATCTTACCCTTCGATGGGTCACAACAACTGCTCTCCTTAGGGTCGGCCGTGAGGCTACCTGTAGCCCAAGGTTGGCTCTGAGGTCAGCAGTGTGGCACCATATAAGGCCATCGTGTCATTTTACCATCGTCTTATGTGTTGTTTTTTCTTTATTAAATGATTTTGTTATGTTGGGGAAATTTCAGAGGAAGTTTGTTTGATTTTTCTTTCATTTCTGGAAAGTATAAAAATAAAGTAAATGTAAACAAATGGTAACTTTTGCCAAATGTGTATTTTAATTGGGTTAATTGTGCCCATGGGAGGGGCTAACTGTTTTAAAAGAGCCACCATTTTGAGTCTGAGGGGGATCATAACTCAAAAACATGAAACAGGAAATTCTGAACACTGTGGACTACAAGACACAGTAGAACATATCCTCTTCCAGTGTCCAAAGTTTCAAAGACAGAGAAGCGCACTCAAAAATTGAAAAAAAAGTATCAGGATTTTTATTGTGTGTGTGTGTGTGTGTGAAACGAGACAGAATTGTTCCCTCTCTTAGCCATTCACTAGCTTTTAAAAGAGCCACCATTTTGAGTCTGAGGGGGATCATAACTCATAAACATGAAACAGGAAATTCTGAACACTGTGGACTACAAGACACAGTAGAACATATCCTCTTCCAGTGTCCAAAGTTTCAAAGACAGAGAAGCGCACTCAAAAATTTAAAAAAAAGTATCAGGATTTTTATTGTGTGTGTGTGTGTGTGAAACGAGACAGAATTGTTCCCTTTCTGAGCCATTCACTATCAGGCAAGTGAAAAAGTGCTGCGCAATGGGTCATTGCTCCCAGCTGCCATTCCTTGATGACGTAAGCAAACAACCTTGAGACTTACAAAAGATAAAAACAAATGTGTTATTTGTTGTTTCTCCTCCAAGAACCTCTCCAGTTGTTTCCTTTCTGTCCACCTCTGAATCCAAACGAACACGCATTGGGCAAAAGGTCCAGGAAGGATGCAACAACAGGGACAGAGTCAGGTGGAGTCCAGAGAAAGTGTAAGTTACATTGACGGTAACAACAGCATTGCTTGAAAACAAATTGTAGTTTTGCTTTTTCTTTTCTTCCTTATTCCTGGTTTATTCAGTGACTATTGAAGAGCTTAATTTTTTTTGCATGTATTTATTTAGGAATTTTTCATTGTTAATATTTGCACCTTTTTTACACTTTGGGAGGCAGGTAAACAAAAACACCTTTCAAACATATTTTTCGACCGTGCCTGGTTACAAGAACCCCGCTACAGTCGCTTTGGACAAAAGCGTCAGCTAAGTTAATGGTATTTGCCATTGTCCAATAAGACTTAAAGGTACAGTGTGTAAGCTTTAGTGACATCTAGTGGTGAAGTTGCATGTTTTATCCATCACCTCACAGAACTGAGGCGATGCAGGTGAACCTATAGTAGCCTTTAGCTGCCATTATCACTCAAAGGTTATAACTCAAAAGTTATAATGACAGTTATAATCTTGTACCACCATATTTTACAGAAGTCCTCCTCACTGGACAAACTAAACATTTCAATACCTCACCATTAGGTGTCACTAAACCCTACCAACGGTACTTTACAGACAGATAGGCAAAAGGGTGAGATCATATTGGAACTGTGAGGCTGATTTGTGTGATTTGAGCATTTGTGTGTGTCAGAACAAAAGCAATCAAATCGTCATTATGGGACTCGTGCGCTCGTGTGTTTCTGTCTTGGCTGTGTAATAGACTTCATGAAAAGATTGAAGGGAAATAAGTGTCCCTCTTCTACATCCACAGTCAGTTAAAAAATACATACAACAGAATTTCCTAATTGAAATGTAGTACTTATTTTTAAGTGTCCAAAAGACATTTCGTTTGGTAAATAAGCACGTGACGAATCTGCGGTATGGAATGCCTACTGTGGTAGCGTTTGAAGTCTCAACTTTATTAACACAGTGAGGACAGACAGACATAGCTCGTCCTTCAGTGGTGCTGAACACTGAACAGTTAGCTTTTCTTGCACCAAGACCTGGAATAAAGGTTTACGACAGGAAACTACCCTACCGTGGAACATGGCGGCAAAGATTTTGCCTGTCGTAAAGTTAGTATTTATTTATTGATTTCCAATATCTTAATTTGAATCGTTGCTGATGTTAGGTGCGCACAGTTTAGTTAGCTTGCTAGCAAAGCGATGCTAGCTGAGTTCTTGTCCTCATGTATGGTACATAATGCTCAATTCGTAACATGAATGCACTATGTACGTTAAATTATAGCTGAATTTGAAAGTGCGTCTTGCTTGTATTGTCCTTTTGCTTACCAATATTAATGTTTGATTATTACCATTCATGACTAATACACCGGAGCAATACACATTCACGTACCTTTTGTCAGTTCTGAACAGACACACAGGTAGGTGTATGTTAGTATCACTAACCCCGCAGACTCCTCTTTCGTTTCTAGACTGGGCGCCAAGGTGACCATAGCAGGAGGAGCTCTTTATGTGGTCTATGACTCAGGTCTGCTGGGGAACAGTGGACAGGGATCAGAGGCCCTGCAGAAGGCCAAGGCAGTCGTGCCCCCCGCTATACAGGAATGGATGAAGTACTTTGGCTTGGAGGTACCAAGTTTTGAGTTAACGTCAGATTCTGCACCGCAGTGAATCATGGTCTTACAAAGTATTGCAAGGGCATAGATGTCAGGAGCCAGACAGCTGTGAGACCTTGTCCTCAGAAACCATTATTTGATAAGATCAGAACCGTCGACATAAATATCTGTGAAAACAAATAATGATATAGGCAAATTTAATGCAAAAGTGACGAATGTAAAATATAAACGACTGTAGATGGATGACAGATCTGCCACCCTTTAAAGGTGCAGTGTGTAAGATTTGGTGACATCCACTGGTGAAGTTGCATGTTGTATCCATCACCTCACCCTTTCCATCCCAGCATGTAGGAGAACCTATGGAAGCCCATAGTTCTCATTAAAGCTAAAAAAAAATGTGTAGTGCATCCACTTTGGACTATTGTAAAAACATGGCGGCCTCATAAGGAGGACCCACTCCTGGTGTAAATATACATGAAAGGGTATGTAAAAAGCAAGTCATATATTGGGGTGATGATACATTTGTAAAAATGTCTGTATAAAATGTATGTTTTGGAATTCTATTTCTATTGATAGAAGTGACAAAAAACCTTACACACTGCACCTTTAATCATATTTGCTTTTAGTTAAAAACACAAGGTGCTATTTTCTTCAAATTCTCATTATAGCTCAGTCATGTCTAGTATTTGACTCTTATTTTAAATAATCACAAAATTGGAGGACTGTGTTAAAACGTCAAACATTATTGTGTTTACATTTTATTTCACTTTGATAGTTCGTCATAAGTCACAGCATGCTTATTTATACTCAGTTATACCGGCAGAAAATAAATTCTAATCTAATCAGTACAACAGCTTTGTATTGTAAATCTGTAAAAGCACACTATCCATTTTTTTTTAGATATGAACAATCCTATAAATTTGTCAAAACTCCATTTACTTCATAGTGTTTACTGTAAACACTGCACCATGTCCACAGCACCATACACACATTGGAAGTGTCTAAAACTAATTGGTGTTCCTCTGCACAGGCTCAGCTCCCAACCATGCCGACCATCGAATTCTCTCCCCTTCAGTCATGGAACTCTGGTGAGAACTGAATGAAAAGCTTTTTGTGTGTGTCGTTGTACTTGGAAGTTACGCCATGAGTTTTCATTTGAATAAGGTCTGGAATTAAGCCATTCATGTTTATTTTATTGCAGGAGTGCGATGGACAATTTCATCTCTTTCAGAGGCTCCAGCAAAGGCAACTGCATATTCCAATCAGGGTTTGCAGTACGTCAAAGACCTCGTTAAGTGAATTGGAACTTTGGGCCACCTGACATTATACATTATATTCTGACTTTTGCTCTTGATGAACAGTATCACTTCTAAGGAAGCAAATGGTTCTAGCCACTCACAATATAAATTGCAAGATAAAATGAAGTCACAAGTGTAATCCCCTGAATGGTGCAGTGGTTTTCAAAATAATAGCGGCATTGTTTGTGAAGTGTTTTGAAAAGAAATGGTTTTGTGTATTGCATAAACTGTCTTTGCTCCTCCTTTACGTTAAAACCATCCAAATAAATTATGAAGTGTCTGAGATATATATATTTATATATATATATATATGTATGTGTGTGTGTGTGTGTTTGAGAAGTTTCACCCTTTCAAACAAACAGCAACATTGATGTTTATTAAAATATAATTTAATTAACTGCTTGTCTATATTGGCAATGTTTTCAAAGAATGCAACTAAACAAATGTGCAAAAAACTTTATTACTCATGAGAGAATAATGATAACATATCACCTAACCACTTCAGAATAGGAGGGGGTGAATGAAAGCACTAAGAAGAGCGAGCAGTCATACGGAACTCCACCCGACAACACAGCACCACTCGGTGATGAACAGAGTTTACATGTTTTCTTTGTTTCATATTTTAAAAGTTATTTCTGTCACTTCATCACTGTCAAAGCAAAGTTAAAAAACCTCTTGACCCTCTGACGGTGCATGCAGAGCTGTGATGGTTAAAATAACAGTTGAACAGATTAACTAGTTTACCAAGGGTTAACTGAATGACTGGGATGAAATCCATACTGCAAGCATATGTGTCATGCTTGAAAGAATACTCAACGAACACAATAGACTAGAACCAGAGTTAGCTATGGCCGACAATGTTTTTTGTCAGTCCCTTGTTTAATATTCAGGTTATAATTTGTGAATATGAACGACCCTTTCACTAAAAGCTGGTGGTGGTGTTTTAAATGAGATACTGTGAGTCATCACGACAGGCAACGGTTACAAGGTATTTTTCACTAGTTGTACAGATTAAATACTGTCATCTGAATGTATTGAAATCCCCCCCCTGCCCCCCGGTTGATATAAAGCATGACTCTAACCACATTTTCGGGGAAACATTCTGACATACCATAACCTAAACATGTAAACTTTGTTTAGTTAAATTGCTCCCCACAATATCAACAGTGAGATTTCACAACCATTGATGTGTAATATTTCAAAGAGCTTTTTTTTCGTACTGCATCGTAGCACAAAAAACACAACGCTAACGTAAAATGCAAAACGTTCCTCAAGCTGTCAGTGTCACCTTTTCTGAATGAAAACTTAATAGCAGCCTTTACACACAAATATTCATTAAAAGCCTAGATAGCTGAAGAGTATACAGAATATATACAATATAGCAAAATGACAAGCCGGAAGGCACTTGATGAATTCTGTGGGATCATGGGATCATGGGACTTTAGCAGAGTTCTTTGTGCAGTTCAAACGTAT
>JAFBJT010106270.1:53002-81753 GCA_016785325.1 Chascanopsetta lugubris
GGCGCCCAGCAGCAGCCGGCGCAGCCCGCCAACATCTACCCCACCGACCCGCTCTACAGCGGCTCCGCCTACTTACCTGCCACGTACGGACGCGCCTTCACCAGCTACGTGAAACCCGCCTCCTACGAGAAGGTGGACGCGTACGACCAATCGGACGAGGCCAGCAAGGTGTCCGGCTCGTCTCGCTTCTCGTACGCCTCGTCGCAAGTGTCCTCCCAGCAGTCCGACTACGGCCGGCCCTCACAGCGGATGCAGACTCACGTCTGATTGGACACAAAAAAAAAGTCAAAAAAAATGGAAGAGCGTCGCGGAGCAGCAAGTAGATAACTATCGTCACGTTCGCACGTGGCTGGACTAACACGAACAGAGACTTTCTTTACATGGACGGTCCTCGAAGGACGCGTTTGGACAGTATTTCCGGAGGGAGTCGTTGGATTTGGGTTATGGGATGACCGACCTGTTGTGACTGATGGCAGAACCTACAACACCGCAGACCGTAGAGCTGCCGAGCGGGACACTTCCCAGTCAAACGTCCGATTCCAGCGCGATACCTCGACAGGTTCTCCGTGCGACTCCCCCCAAAACCTGTGGAGACATTCAGTCAGTGCAAGGGCCAACCTTAAAATACATCTCACGTGTCCCGAGTGGCCAAAACAACTGTTTACCTGCATTCCAGAGTTTACATCGTGTCAACACAACAGCGTGAAACGTGACCTCGAAAAACACTTTGAGCCAAGACACGACCGTCCAACACATATTTGAGGAAAGGACACACACACACAGATACAAGCAAGCTATTTTTGTCGCTCATTCGATGTTTTGTTGGCATGCAAACGGAATTCTAAGCACATTCGTGTCTCGACCATTGACAAAAGACTGAGCTACACATACAGAGAGACATGCTGCACAACAGGCTAGCTCTACTGACCAACAAGTGCTTACAGGCACTGTACATAACACCAGTCCGATCATCGGTGGAATACTTCTGGCCTGAGCTGTATTCCCGGAGCTTCTCCCGATGATTAGCGCCGGCGCGTTGGATTTGGCTAAAAGACGGAGGCGCGGAGAGAATGTGCATCTAAAACCTTCATTCTGGTGAAGGACTGTGTGTTAACTGTGTGTTGTACCGAGACAGACAAATGAAGGCCATGGAAACCCAAAGATGGTGATAAGTGTACAGGGGTGAAACGGGGGGGGAGGGGGCGGGGCGGGGGCGGGGAGGGGAGGGGGCGGGCAGGATACTGCCGTCCCACCCCCGGGATACTGTTCTCAGCTGTATGTTCCCCGATTGTAAAACGAAGAATGGGCTTTTACCTGAACAATCAGAGGCGGTGGTTTGGAAAATGGCGGCAATCTTGAACTTGAATTAAAACTTGAAAAAAAAATAAAGAAAGAAAGAATGCAGCGTCCTCGGCAGGCTCAGGCGAGGCGGGGTAGGCGAGGCAGCCCTGGTGTGGACCATACACTCTCAACAAGTTTGACAAGTCAATCAATAATGTTTACAAGAAACAGTACTACCCTGAAACACTAAGTATCTGTACAAATGGCTGAGCCCATACTTTCTCTCTGTTGCATGCAAATAATGTGTCTAGTGAAACTCTTCAGCGTTCTTCTTCATGTCCATTTCATGTTCGACACATCGGTTCGTGCACCTGGCCCAGTTGCATTCCTCTTCCCGGTGCGAATGCCTGTACTGCCATTTGTGGACAAAGCCGTGAGCAGGCAGCCTGACGAGAGAGCAAATGTCACTCGAGAGTGAAGAGGCAAACATCATCGCTTGTCTTTATTTTTATATTTTATATAAGCCTTAATGTACAGCGTGTAAGCTGCTCTATTGTAAAGTATCTTTATATACGTATGTCTCTATCTGGGTTGATTTATTTTGGGTCCACAGACTTTTTTTCCTCCCCCTTTCTCTCGAGTTGTTCATCAATCACTGAATGCAGTTACTATGCTTTTGTTCTCAGAACATGACTAATTACCATTTGTTTGTTTATTCTTTTAATAATGTATTAAGAATTTTATTTGCTAAAAAGGAGCTATCGTTGCTTGTACCTTTGTACACATATTTATATTAAAATAAAACCATTTCCGATAAAGAAGTGCCCGGTGTCAATCCTGTGCGTTAATCAGGCTCCCGAGCGGCGGCGGGCACGGAGAGACGGCGACAAACAAAGCTTCCCATGTAGCAACAGTGATGAATACATAAATTAGCGACACTGTCTATGTTGATTTTCCCATTCCCCCAGTGGTGCACTGCTTTTAATGAAGACAGATGAGATGGCGGAACCCCTACTGTATGTGTATCCACCTCCTGAAGCCGACGTGCCCGTCCTGTGGGGTAATGGGATGGAGCTGTAACAAAGGCAGGTAATATCTGACAATGTGAGTTTGTCTTGTCACCTCTGTTCCCCAGGTAGGCGCCGCTGCTCACGACGGGGAGGAGAAGTACACGCTCATTACAATTCTCCTGCAAGAAGGGACAAGGTCTCACCAGACAAACATTTAGTATGCACGACACAAAGCAAAGCGATTCAGGTAACGCAATCAGGTGCAGAGCAATCAGGATAGAAGATCTTTATTGCCGTCACTCTTTTGTAGAAAACCATGGAAACACAAACAAAGAGAGGGGTGTAAAGTACAGTGTGTCCATCATCCGTGTATAACGCTCATCTTTAAAAAGTTGTGTTTACTCCTCGCTTCCTGGAAACAACACATTTACTCAGAGGCTCGGTGGAAATGATGAAACTCAGAGGAGCAATGTTCCCGACTACATTTTCTTCTGAATTGCATAACAATACTTTAGCATATCTTTGGTGTGCTTATCCAGGATCTAATGTTTCCTGGATCAGACGGAGATAAAGGCAAACACTCTAAAGGAGCCCCCCCCCCCCACTGCCCCTGTTAAATCGCACATTTAAAAACCCTCAGAGGAATTAAAACTCATGGCTCTGCCAACTAGTGACGACCCAGTGGGTTGGCTGTGGCCCTCAGATGTGAGCGAGAGAAGACGTCAATCACCCAGAGCAAATGAATCCATGTAAAGGTGTCATTTAAAAAATTAAAAAACACTGATCTGTGACCCTGGATAGATTCAGACTCAGATCAACAGCAACTTAAAACAACTCCAGCATCATCGCTCCAGTCTCAGAGAGGAATCCCTCCGGGGACCATGCTGGAGAAAAGCCTGTTCTAACCCACCAGCTCCAAATCTGATACACTTAACATCACTGCCGGCCATTTTCCACTGCAAACTGTGGGCTTCTACGTTGATTAATGCATCTTCCACCCTCCAGGCAGCTTCTGATTTTCATTTATTTTAGTACCACATGAAAATTCTCCTTAATGGATTTCTGGCATCATGTATTTCCCCGCCCCCCCCCCTTTTCCTTTTTTATTTTTAGTTAAACCTCTGTTATCATCACATGGCTGGGATTTAGGATAAAAGCTGAGACTAATGGCTTCCTGGTAAATAAATATAGTCGCTCAACTTTGGTTTATATCTAGAAAAAGATCAGTTACGTTGACGCATTTACACTCATGGCCACTTTATTAGGTACCTCTGTTAAAGGCTCTTGAATGTAAATATCTAATTGGCCAATCACGTGGAAGCAACTACTAAATACATTCAGGCTCAGAGATATGATTTCAGATTCAAACCAAGGAGGAAAGAAGATTTGAGTGACACGACGATCTGCATATGTCAGAAACTACTACCGGCTATTGACTTGTATATTATTGATCAACTCTTAGAAAAGTTGGCAACTAATGTGCAAAACGTGTGTGAAAACCCTGTATACGCACAATGCATGTACTGCAGCACTTCAATGCTCTGGAAAAATAGAGCTTTAGCAGTTGTAGCATAACATCCACCAGAAAGAACATTGTGACCAGGGACAGGTGACATGAATAACACTGATTATCTCTTCATCATTGGATATATTGGGCGACAAACGCACATTTTGTCCTCAAGGTTGATGTTAAAAGCAGGAAACATAAAGATTTGAGTTTGACCAGGGCCAAATTGTGGTGACTGGACGACTGGGTCAGAACATCTGCAAATCTACAGCTCTTGTGGGATGTTTGCAGTCTTCAGGGGTCAGAATCTATCAAAAGTGGCCCAAGGAAGGAACGGTGGTGAACAGCAGCAGGGCTCATTGATGCATGTGGGGAGCCAAGGTTGACTCGGGTGGTCAGATCCAACAGACGAGCTACTGTAGCTCAGCTTGCTAAATAAGTTGATGTTGGTTGTGACTTGAGAGTTGACAGAAAGCAAAATGCAGGGCTGTTTTGGTAGCCAACACAACATTAGGCAGGTGGGCACATTGTTATGCCTGATCAGTGTGTATAGTAGGTTCTTTGGGTTTTTTTTGATGAATGTAGCATCTGTCTCTAGGCTGATGAAAAAAAAAAAATACACACACACACAAACAAAATAACTGACAATCAAAACAGTTGATAGTTGCAGCCCTACGCTTCGCCTTGAATGGTAACTGGGGATTGAGCCGAATGAACGAAACCCTGGATGCACAACACTGCATCTTATAGCTGATGGTCCACTGGCCACTAAACGTACCCAATAAAGTGGAAAATGATTGTAGCACAAACGAGCAACATTCAAAGCATGAGACCATTGGCACGGTGCAAGGCTAAAACAAATGTTTTCTTAAAAGGGATGTGTTTACACAAAGCGTTGAGACACACTGAAAAATATTAACTTGATCTTAAAATGTTGCATTTTAGAAAATACTGGGGAAAATGACTCCCAGAATATATATTTATATATATCTATATGATTTCATTTTGTAGGTACGGAAACGAGACATGACGAGGTGGACAAAAGGCCCTTCGCACATTTACACATTTAAAATCTATATACGCAGTGTGGGTGGCTGTGGTTTGTGTGTGTGGGAGAGAGTGAGAGGGGAAGAGTGCTTGGAGTGACTGATGTGAGTCGCTGCGTCCATGCCACAGTTTCCTGATCCGGCTGCTGAATGAAAACATCAGAACCAAAGTCCTGAATCCGACTCAAAGGTTCATTCTCCGATATTTCTTGCACTCTGACATTGTTCCCTGCTCTGCATCCCTTTCCCTCCTCTCCTCCCTCCCCTCTTACTTCTTCCTCACGACATCGTCAAACTCCCGTCTCCTTCTTGATCCACTCCCTCAGCTTGGTGACGCGCGAGTACACGCCAGGCTTGTTCCGGCGAGCACAGCCTTCGCCCCAGCTCACGATGCCGGCCTGGAACCACTTCCCACTCTCCTCGAAGCACGACAGAGGGCCGCCGGAGTCTCCCTGGTGGGCACATTCAGACCAGACTGGTTATTAGATGGGGTTTGGATGTGAGTGCACAATGATTATATGGGTGCGAAAACCCATCTGTATCAGCCTGTCCTCCTGTTCCTTCTTCTCCGGAGGACATGTCGCGCTGCTCTCACCTGGCACGCGTCAATTCCTCCTGCCAGGAATCCACTGCACAGCATCCTGGAGGTGACTTGGCCCTCGGTGACCACGTTACACACCGTGTCGTTGATGATTTTCACGGACGCCTTCTGCAGCAGCTGTGCCTTTTGACCTGCGGGAGCACGGCAATGGGGTCATCGCTCCGCCACATGACCCCTCCATGTTTGTCGCCAACATGAAAAGGTGTTAATGGGCCGGATTAGTGTTGGCTAATGAAGGTTTAAGAGGCTTCCCGGGAGAGCCGACATCTGTCTTGATATATGGATATGGAAGAAGGCTTAATATGAAAGAGCAGATTAGAAGGAGATGAGATATGAGAGAGCGGGGAGGGAGGGCCGGGCGGAAGAGAAGTATGTCACGAGGAAAGGGAGATAAAGAAACGGCCGGGACATTAGAGGAGAGGAAGAAGACAAGATGAGATGAGAAAAGAGATAAAGAGAATGCGAAAGAAGCAGACAGGGGAGGAAGATGAAGAACGGAGATGAATGGCGCGTTGTGATGAGTGGGTCTTAAATTTGATGCCAGTCGCCAAAAGGAGAAACAACAATAGAGTGGGTGAAACTTGATTCAGGAGAAAAAAAATAAAATAAAATACGTGAACCATCCACATCAGAAAGATAATCACCAACCGAGGGAAACAATAAGATAAACAATTCCAACCAGAAGCACCAGTTCTTGCATGATACCTCCTTCTCGAACCGCGCCCCAGCCTGTGACCCAGCAGGACGTGCCCGCGGGGAAGACGTGGGAGGAAGACGGGAGGCAGATGGGTTGGACGGTGTTACTGAGCTCCAGCGGCTCCTTGAGCTCCAGCAGTGCAATGTCGTAGTCAAAGGTCATCTGGTTGTAATCCGGGTGGGAGATGATCTTCTTCAACGCGCGCCGCTGTACATCGTCCGGCTTGTACTGGTCCTGCATTCCACTGTAGGTCTGCCAGTTGGAGGCGATGTGGTTCCTGGGGTGCAGCGTCACAGGACACATGTTATGCATCCGTTACGTGCATGAGGCGGCATGAGCGGATGTAATGTCAAGACCATGGAGATGTCTGACATGAATGAAAACAACGTTTAAAAAAAAATTTAAAAAACGGCCCCTCCCCTCTGGCCAAAAACATCAGTGGGATTTGGTGTGTGTACAAGATTCACTGCAAGTCTCGCTATTTTAGCAACATTTGCTGTACAAGTATTGATACTTAAGAGAGTAACCCCCAAAACTCTGTCTGAATATAGCCACCAATAAATGCTCCATCCACAGCACATGTCTAATTGCTCATTACATCTTTTTTTTTTATTTTTTACAAACAATAATATATAATGATCTAATTTATAATTAGACTGTATCACTCAAGGGAGACAAACAAGAGTCAGAAGGTGCCAATCTGGCCACCCTGTAACACCACTTTTGACCACTAGAGTGAGTCATGAGCCGCGACAGCAAAATACAAAGAGAGAAAAATTCTTATCCACCCTTATAATATTAATTTGTGCAGTATATCATCATCATGGACATTTTTTATCACTTCCTGTTCCAAATCCAAATTTTAAAATCCTTAGTGTTCCATATGTCAAAACAACCTCTGCTTTTGAATGAGTCTATACATTTTCTGATGAAATATTGCACACTACACCTTTATCATTACATGTTCTTCTCTCTGTTGAGACACAACAGCATCCTAAACTACAAACACTTCACCACAGCTAAATGTTTGCCCTCTTGTTCCCAATGCTGCTGTTGACAGTAAACAAATATACCATAATGATCTATAAAGAAAACAAATGCAGTGTTAAACTTGTGTAATCTTGGAGATGATCACAGTTTGAATCCAAAGCTATAAAATAAATTAAATTGAAAGGCTTTGTTTAAAAATATCATCACTGCCTGTGCATGTGAGGAAATGAGCTTGTGTTTCCCTGCTCAGCCTATGAGACTGATTCAGGTCGAACAGCATGGTTAGTGCTCCACCTACAGGACGCTCTTGTAAGTGCAGCAGTAGGCTTTGATGGGTGAGTTCTGATTTCAGTCCACTCATGTAACAATATTAATCCAGTTGATGGAAAATGAAGAATAAGGGAATTAACGTATATCTATGAGTTAAAGTATATGGAGGACAATGTTTCCAAGGTGAGTTAGAATGTTTCTCTTAGTGTGTGTGTGTGTGTGTGTGTGTGTAAACTGGGACTCACGCGGGATTACCGGTGACGAAGCAGTGAGACGCAGAAAGCAGCCACTTCTCAGAGATGATGGAGGCGCCACACACGTGTCCATAGGTGAGGAAGTGAAGGCTGACCTGCCAAGGCCACTCCCCCAAGTCAGCGTTCTGCCCCCCAACAATGCGGTTCAGCTTATACGGCCTGGTGCCACAATCTGACGGGATGACATACCGAGAGAAGATCTGGTGTGAGAGGGTGAGTGGAATATGTCGAGGTGAGAGCAACTCGGCAAATGAGATGACGTTGACTCGAAGCCATCGTGCAGCATATTAGCTGATCAAAAATGGAAAAGATACAGACGCACCCTGAGGCTCGAATGGGAGAAAGAAAAAAAAACTTGAGTAATGACAAGAGCGGCTTTCAAAGAAAAATAAAATAAATAAAGTAGGAACAGCCTGAGGCTTTTTGTGTTTTTTTTTATTTTTTATTTTTTTTTAAATAGACAGCCCAGTGCTCAGCAGCACCCAGCTCCACCATAATCTACTTTGAATGACACTTAAAGAGATAAGATATACTTCCAGCCTTCTGTGAACATTTCAGAAAACCTGAAAACTGCATGGGGAAACAAGTTTCTCTTACTGCAGTGGGCCTCGTCTGAATTGTCAGCGCAGTCGTTGATCCGGTCACACTCGGCGTTCACCTTGTTGACACAGTCTCCGTTGTTGCACTTGAAGCTGTAGTCAGAGCAGATGCCCGGAGCTGCAATCGCAGAGAGGAGAGCAGGTCCCAACAATCAAAACCAGAGAGTAATTTCAGTCCAGGTTTAACCAGTAAAACTCGGAGCGATGAGTGAGGCCTCGGTGTGTGAGGCTTGGATGCTTGATATGTACAGACCGGAGGGCAGAAGCATCGATTTGTGTATTGACTGGAGTTCAGAGTCTAATATTCGTCTTTAGTCAGAGAGGTGAACATGAAATCAGGAGCTGAAGTTTGGCCTGTGTGTGTGTATGTGTGTGTGTGTGTGTGTGTGTGTGTGTGTGTGTGTGTGTGTGTTGAGAGTGGAGCAGTGAGAGAGTTGAAGGGCGAGAGACAGTTGCGGTTGTTTGCATCCAATCACCCGTGCAGCAAATATTTTCAGATTCTTATGAGTCTGTGTTGACCTTTGACCTGGGCAATCTCCTCAGATAACGCGTGGGATTTAGAGAAGATTTGTGCTGAATGTAAAAGGATTTTACAGAGACAACACGTTCACAGTGATGATCTCTCAATTCAACTGCAAGAAATGCACCGACACATCTTCCTCAAGAGACCAAGAACACAACAAGTGCGGCCAACTTTTCATCGACGATACAAATGACCTAACTCCAAATTTGACAGAATACCCTCAAGACATTCCCACATAAATCCAATGTGAAGAAAGGTTTTAGATTTTTAATGACCACAAGTTCTTCGAGCTCCTTCTGAGATGTGTTCACAAGTCCAATAATGTGTTTTGTAGCATTGCATTGGCCTTGACCTCTGACCCCCAACTACCCTAATGTATCAGTCTGTAGTTCAGACTACAGTAGTATAGTAAACTATCAGTAGTTCAGTCTGGTGTGAGGGAAATGACTGGCTGATGTCACCAGTACTTATCTGAACAGCCAATGAGAGCCCTGCACACACTCTCACAGCACAGCACAGAACAGGAGGAAGAAGAGATGATGGCCATAATCAAGCAAGTTAGCAGAAAGCTGTCCTCCCAGCGCCGTCTCCTCCACTCCAGCTATACGCAGGCAGGACATGTTCTGGCGCTGTGAGCGTGTCACTTTGCTACAAAGGCTGACGGGCGGGGCTGGGACATAGCTCTTGCTAACATGTCCAGAATGATGGACTGCACCTTTGAAAGCACTTCACGTCTAGGACTTGGCGGATCGGTTGCGGCCAAAGGTTAATCACTATTCAGTGGATCTGCTCATTAATATCAGGGATGGATATTTCGATGGTGCGACCAGAGAGGGAGGCAGTGACTTACAGGTTTTACAGGAGGCCTCGTCGCTTCCGTCCTCACAGTCCTTCTTGGTGTCGCACACGACGTCCTGCGGCAGACACTGTCCGTCGCCACAGCGCCACTCGTTGGGCTCGCAACCTGCAGGCGATGAAAGGCGGTAATGAGGGTGTTGTGATAAGATGAAGATGAAGAGTTGAACAAGGAGACAAGGCAATAAGCTTCAGAGGGACATTAGCCGCGCCGCCGTGGCCAACATTAGCATCTGTCTCCATTCCGCTTGTATGTGCATTATACATGATTAAGAGGCCGGACAAGAAGCCGGGCAAATTGGGCAAGGCTTCAAACAAACTCCATTACTGACAGAGTAATGAGCGCACACGGCCCAGCAGCCGGTGACCAGAGCATTAGCGCTGATGTTTCTTTAATGTTAGCACAATTAGCATAGCATTAGACGGGCTTACGTATCCCCCGAAGAGCGCTTCGCACGCAGACAGGAATACTTACTGCAGAGCGTCTCGTCGCTGCCGTCTCCACAGTCGTTGACGCGGTCGCACACCCAGTACTTGGGTTTGCACAAACCGTTGCCGCAAGCAAACTGCGACTCTGCACAATCTGATGGCACAGAGATGTTGCGCGTTTACTTGTTTGAGAGCGGAAGACGTAAATGTGAGAGGTTGGAAACACAAATCAGTGATACAAAATATAATTGCACAGGGATAATGGCTGGAAAGAAAATGTTTAGAGTTATCAGGGGAGTGGGAAGCTTATTTCTATTCTGAGATTTAAATGAGAAGGTGGAGAGAGATGATGTCTGCACATTCAAAATGAAGCTACAGACCGAGGAGTCGGAAAGACTTAACACTGTACGAGTAGTTGACTTGATATGAGTTAAAGGTGCATTGTGTAGTGTTAAGTGAAAGGTAAAGATGCACACCCCCCACCCTTCACTTAGAAACATGTAGGGCAACCTATGGCGGCCTTTTGTGCAAATGAAAACTTTAAGGCGCTAAGCTGGTCCACTCTGGGCCGCTGTAAAAACCTTGCGGTGCAGACGACCTTCTCCTGAAGCTCCAAGTAAATCTAAAGAGCTCATTCTAGAGTAATGAAAACAACAATTCATACTCTTTTAGAACCTGTGTGTAGCTCTGATGTCCAGAGACTGTCTTGAAATTTCCCAGTGGAGCTGTAGCCTTATATGAGAGCGTAAACATCTCAAGTCAGTAGCTGCAGACATTTACAGGGACGGTCTCGGCCAGTGACCTGGGACAATGTGCAATGTCCAAATGGACAGGAAGACAGGGAGACGGTGTTGATTACTTGTCTAACATGAGGCAGATGCCGAAGTCAAGAGAGAGATTCAACCTCTTCCTGTTGTTATGGTCATGTCTACTCTGCAAATGTAACGGCTGTGCTCTTCATACGTGGCAAACTCCATTTCACACTGGTCTGAAATCTGCTCATGTGACTTAAAGACTCTAAACTGACCTTAGATCTTTCACATCTTCTATTCTCCCGAGGTCAAATGAATGCTAGTTATGTGCGGATAGTTATTTTCTTCACCGCTCCTTAATTGAGTTGAGAGCAGGAGAACAGGATACGGTAGCACGGGGGAGGAAACAGGAAAAGGTGAGTTCCGGTCGACTTACGGCACTTTTTCTCATCACTCATATCACCACAGTCGTTCCAGCCGTCACACTTCAGCTCTTTGGCGATGCAGATACCAGAGGCACAGGCAAACATGTTTGGACAAGCTGCTCACAAAACAGAGGAGAGAGAGAGAGAGAGAGAGAGAGAGAGAGAGAGAGAGCAGCTCAGTGAAAAGAGAGGGAGAGGGGATGGTGACACACTGAGCGAAAGGGAGCGACAGTATATTTTCACAACATCCGTCATGTGGCCAATGCTTGTCCCTGTTGATCGGGGCAATTATAAATCCATTTCAGTCAAACGGAGAGACGACATAAAGAGCGGAGGGTATTGAAAGTGGAGTGCCTGTGACTGACAGTGGCAAATAAAATGGACCCAATAAACAAGCTCTCTGGTGATTAGTGGAGCTCTCCACTTTCACAGCGGCAGTTTCTAAGCGCACTAAAAGAGCTCCATTCCACTGTCAGTCACACGACGTCTCGCGGCCCCTCAGTCGACACGGTTACTCCCCCAGCGCCGCTCTGTAATGGCAGGCTATGAGTGTCACTGTCAACGCAACATTTCACCCATCTCGCCAAGTGTCGTGTCAGCGCCGACGCCAGGCGAGACTTTTAACTCACGGTTTGAGGGATCGTACGCGCTGTACTCGACACTGAAGCCTTTGTCGGTGAAGGACTCATCGGAGTGGAAGAGCACGTCCAGGACGTTGGTGGTGCTGGTTAGGGACAGGGAGGACATTTCTCCACAGTACCTGTGACACAAGAATGTTTGATTGTTGAATCTTTGGACACAATGCTCCCAGTCAAGGGATTCCGTTGGAGAGAGGTGATATCAACACAAACTAGAGATCATACCTCTACCATAGCTCCACTAAGACCCAACACTTTCCTTATGATCCCACATTCAAAGTTACTGGATTTGACTCAATCAAGGCATATAGAAGGACCTATGGAGGCCTTCTGTTATCATTACAATTAAAAAAAAAAAAAAAAAGGTGTTTAGTTTGTCCATTCTGGGTTTCTGTACAAACATGTAGTGCAACACATCCATAGAGGGGACCTGCTCCTGGTGTTAATATAAAGGCCAGGGCACAAAAACAAACAAACATGTGATTATACATTCATAAAAACATCAGGATATCAAGATCAATAGGTTATAGTTGGGAAAACATTGGATCACAAAAACGATCAACAAAAATGCATTGACCCACATCCTGAGGCGGATCCAAACCAAATTGACTCCATTGACCCATAATAACCCTAACCCTGCCTCCTTCCATCAGTTGTATAGTGCTCCATCCAGTGGGTTTTACATAATGTGCAAACAAACAGACTGACTGATAAACTCTGAGATGGATTTAGAAATTGTAATGAGATAAATTCACTTCGTGGGTCTAAAGAAGAAACCATGTCTGTGCAATGGCATATTTCAGAAATGCCTGACGTTTTGAATAAAAGCCACACTGCCTGATAAAGCCTCAACAACTTTTAGTCCATTTAATCTCAGAAAAGTGATTTGAATCATCTAATTCATGACGCGAGGAATGAGGCTAAACAGTCATGTTGGATCAAATCTGGGATTTCACACAAACTCATACAGATTAAATGATTTACTGTTGTGTCTTGAGTCTTACTTGGTGCCCATAATCTCCACATAGTCTTTGTGACACACTCTGGTGTCCACTCCAGGCTCCTTGATGCGGAATCTTGTGAAGCTAACCCGCACCTTCTTTCCACTGGGAACCTGCGACACACAGGAAGAGCCGATTGGTTTCTAACAACCTTGTTTACCATGCATGTGTGACACGCCCTCCCGCCCCCGCCTACACACAGACAGACAGACGCACACACACGTATCTGTAGTCCATGTGAAGGCACTGCATACAACCAACACAGCTCTCACACACACACACACACACACACACACACACACACACACACACACACACACACACACACACACACACACACACACACACACACACACACACTCTCTGCAGCATCCACACCAGCAAACAAAACACACACAAAATGCTGCAGCTCAGCCGGAGCTGCGGCAGCAACAGTGCTCTGACAGATGAAGATAGAAGAGGTACTGAACAGCTTGGCTTCTATAGTGCTGCCTCAGCATTCCTCTCATGGCAAGCTAAGGATGATGGAGGAGGGGGAGGAGGGGGGTTATGGGTAAGGGAGGGGGGCCAGGAGGAGGAGGAGGAGGAGTGATGCAAACCTTGATGGTCCACTTGCAGTCGACAGCAGGAGGATAGAAGCTGGGGTAAAGAGGGGAGGTGAAGACTCCTTCTTTATCAGAGAGGACGCTACCGCAGGTTTTCACTGGACAGAACATGGCAGATATTATCACCCAAATATTAAAAATAGAAAAACAACAATGAGCACACGTTGGTGAAATATGGCAGATATAAGTCAATTCAATGCAGATGACACATGAGAGGCAGTAAGACCAGAATTGGTCTCCAGAGACTCTCCACGTAATCTCCTGAGGTGATGCATGTCTGAACACAAATGTCAGAGTGAGTCTCCAGGGTTTTGGCAATTGTTCCCCTGCTGCCCCCTAGTGTCATTTCTGCAGATATCCCAGCATGGCCCATGAGGGAATTCAACAGGAGATACATGTTGTGATCTGAGGGAGAACATGTGGTCAAAATGTAAATGCTATGACGTAAACAAACCTGCAACCTGTAAACAATGTACGCCTCATCAGAGGGGACCGGATACATGTGGATACAGGCCGACACTGAAATACAGGCAGGTTGCCGGGGCGATGGAATGGATGTACTGATGTGTGTGTGTTTGTGTGTGTGTGTGTGTGTGTGTGTGTGTGTGTGTGTGTGTGTGTGTGTGTGTGTGTGTGTACACAACACTAACCCCGCAGATCTGCTGCATGTTCATCAAAATGTGTAGAAATATAAACAAATCGAGACAAATGGTGTATTTTTATGAATATGTTTGTAACAATACTGAGGTGCTGATGATAATGTACCTGCTGATTAACAGATTTCTTTCCTGGGGGTACATGGTACCATGATACCTCCATAGTAGTTGCAATATTACCATTTGACCACTACACCGTTTTGCTTCAACATACATTCGACACATTGACGACAGGAGTAAAAATACACTGTAGTCTCCTGCTGCTCTTCTTATTGGTGTTCGAGATAAATCTGTAGCCCTGTGTCTTACGCATTGTTACACGTGTGAACAACAAACTACAAAGAGAAAGTCCACACCCAGTAATTAATGTCTGAAAACCTTGTCGGATGATTCGTTACCTTTAGAAATTGGAATGGCTTTGTACTCCACCTCAAATCCCGGCCGCTGGACATGGGAGTCGGTGATCAAGTTGATCAGCATGATGTTGCCGGATGACACCACCTCCAGAGGGTTGGTGGGCGGCATCTGACCACACTGTCTGTGAGAATGGGATGAAAACCTCACACATCAGGTCCCATTATAGAATCCAGGGCAGTGGGGGGGGGGGGGGGGGGTTGTAAAAAAAATGATGCAGGGGGGGGGGGGGGGGGGGGGGGGGGGGGGGGTGTTTGTAATAACAGTGATGCAGAGGCTGCACGTCTCCTACATTTCGCAAATGGAGTTTGAGGATGCACCACACTCAGGGAAATCAAATACAGATGTGATACTTTTTTTTTTTTTTTTAGTCAGAGGCACTAAAACATCAATGCAGCAGACACGTTTAAAATACTATGAAAATAATTTGGAGAGAAAAAAAAATCAATAAATGAGCAGAGAGAGGCGGAGAAATAGATCAAAAAAGGTGAGATGTGCCAGTGCCGGGCAGAAATTGCTTAGGCGGAGTTTCAAAGTCAAACATTAAGATCATTAGCAGTACGTTTCAGCAGTGCTGGTGGCAGAGGCATGGAAGTGTGAATGACACCGCAAGAGCAGCAATACATCTACCTGCAGTACAATAATGTCATTATAGGATTTTATATTATGGCTCTCATAAACCCCATGTCACCTTGGATCAAGCTGATCCCTCAGTAGCATTCTAAAGATTTTATGCATCACTTGGTGACGTGTATTTGTTTGCCGATGGTTCCCGAGTTTGAAAACGCCTGCAGCTACAAGCCGTGTTGCACTCGGGAGCCGCTGGTTTTAGATTTTCACCCCCCCCCGTACACAAAGTGAAATTACACACAGCTGGTGCAGCCGGACTCAGGTTTGCACCCCTCGCAGATTTGAAAGGAAAGGTCTCTCTGAGCCAACTCAATCTCACCGAGGTCTTAGAAAGTTAACAATAAAATGGGACGTGTAGCAGAAAAGGCTTCAGAGGCAAGAGAGGGGGGAAAATCGCGGTTGTAATCACGAATGCTGTGAAAGGAATAAAGTGGAACATGTTTTCCACCCACGTGAAAAACAGCTTTCGCTCCTAAATCCCTCTGCAACATTTCAGTCAGATACAAAGTGATTCCTGGTGCTTCTCCTCTGGGAATCATGTCGAGCTATAAACCCCCCCCCCCCCCCCCCCCCCCCCCCCGTCGAGCTATAACCCCCCCCCCCCCCCCCACACACACACACACACACATTCCCACTCCCTGATCTTTCAGGCCTAATAAATGAGACAAATGTTGGTCGAGCCCCATCAAACAATCCCTGCTACTGAGGTTTAAGGCAGAACCAGAGTGTGATTTGTGTCACAATTTGAAATGTGAGGACGTCTGAATGTACTGGCTTTCTTCTCAGGTGGAAGAATTAGTTGAGTAAATAATGTAACGCCAACATCCATGAAGGATTTAACCTTTCAAAGACCCTCTCTGCAGCCCCGTGACTTACTCTGTGAGGGCCTGGGAGTCGTCGGGACTCAGAGAGTCGTAGATGGCGACAAAGTCGTCGGAGCAGTCGTCCTCGATGTGGAAGAAAGGGAATTTGACGTGGATGGCTTTGTTCACCGATGCTCGGATTTGCCACTGACACCGAGCCTTGGGGGGGTAGCCCCTGGGATACCCCGGGGATGAGAACTTGTTCACCTTCTCTTCAGCCTCCAGGCGGAAGAAACAATCCGCTGGGGAACAATAAAGCTGGTTAGACTTTGTGAAACAGACAGAACAGAGGAAGGAAACGGTCGTTGACAGCTAGTGGAGTAGAATTGGTTCATCCTCCTTCTCACTGTTGACTTTGCATCATTAATAAAACATTCAAACACGGTGGAATCACAAGCTCTTTCATCCGTGATAGTAGTTTCTGAAGCATTTACGTGAAATTGTCAAAAATGCTAAATTAAACATTTATACTTGAGTACGTATGAGTATAATCAATTGACTGTATACCGTTTTTAATAGCCCGAGAATGGGGCCTAAAATTCAGATGACTGACTCTTTCTATCACGGCGTTGACACAACAGATGTGTCAAAAGACAGATGAATGTTTGGACACTCCACCTACGATGGTAATAAAATGTAATACAGTCTAATTCTGCCAAGGTTATAAATCAGCAGACGGGGAGCGGTGCAGGGCATCGGTGACTGAGTCGGCCCGGCCTGACACGGGGCTCTCCGCCTGCGACTGGAGCGGCACATGCACATGCACGGCACAGGCAAGCCATTCGTTACACCGTGGCAGGAGGGTGAGCATCTAGCCAGCTGGAAAATTACAGCTGCGAGTGATTGAAATGGGACACGCTGTACTCACTGGCTGTGGGTTTCCTGGCCATGCGAGGATCTGTGGCTGGAGATGGAGAGGGAGAGAGAGAGAGAGAGAGAGAGAGAGAGAGAGAGAGAAACAGGAGGTAAAGGTAAGAGTGGGTCACTAAAGCCAGGAGGGAATTTGATGCATGAGCCTAAAATATTTGGGTTGCACATTTTCTGTTCCATTTCCCGTCGGTTAAGAGAGGCGGTGATGGTGCGTGGTTTCTTTTTCTCTGCTCCAGCTCACCTTGCCCCTACAGCAGCAAGCCATACGTCTCTGTCTAACTATCTAGGACAGCAGCATCAAATCACACGCACAGGAATCATTTGAAAGAAGAAAGGAGGACCTAAAACCACTGAGTCACGGGGGCCGCTGCTGCTGCTGCTGCTTGGCCGGTGGCCAGGGTGTGGACAAATGCAACGTGAATGCTGAGAGGACAGAAGGAAGAAAAATGGCTGTCTCGAGCCAGGCCGGAGCCCAGCTAATATCATTAGAGGATCCAAACAGCATAAAATGTGCAATCTCAGATGCAGCACAGGCCGAGGGGTCTGGCTTATCTATTATCATCTTATCAGCACAAATCAGAGCGAGCTCCTTTAATACAAATAGAAAGCACGGCGAATGCCAGCGCTGATAGGAGATGACAATGACCTTACCCTGATCTGTATTCACTGTGCTTTATCTCCGCTGATTGTAAAATGTCACATTCTGAAGCCAACACCACCATGCCCCCCCCTCCCATTTGTCCGTTTGACCTGGTGTGACCCCCGCGTTCCGCCTGTGTGTTCCGAACCTGAGACGGTGATTTCGGTGATCTTGATCGTCCCTGGGCCTGTGATGCCGCGCTCCAAATTGATGCCGTTCTCCAGCGCTTCCAACACTCGCTCCTCCGAGAACTCGGGCAAGCTCTCCAGGTCGTCGGGTGGAATGACAAACTGGGACCAGTAGTAGGCCACCACACCCTCACTGGTGAACGAAGAAGAGAGCGATCGTCAACATTAAAAAATAAATAAATAAATAAATAAAGAGCAAAGATTTGTGAAACATCAATGATTCGTATTGTAATTAATCATCATGTTTCCACGCTGCATATAGTTTAGAATTTGAACCGTCTTCATTCACTGTTAACACCACATTTGATCATTCAACACACGCACACACACACACACACACACACAAGTCAACAAACATCCACACATCAAAACTTCATTTCGGACGTGCTAAAAAAATGCAGCGGACTTGAAACTCTTTAACTGGTCAGCACTACAAAGCTTTGCCTTCGTGCATGATTCAGTGTGATGTCCTCACAGTCGAGCGCTGAGCAGCCTGAAAGAATGAGAACAAGCTCTTGACGAGATCTCAGCGGTACCTGAACGCCGTGACCATGGATGTGCTGTAGTGTTCTGCCAGCACTGGGTCTTTCTCGTAGTTTTCCCTGAGCTGTGGGGAGAAAGTATTGTCGCTTCAGTCAGCTGTAAAGGGTTTTTTGCTTGTCAGCCGTAAGACAAAAGTAAAAGTGAGCATGTTAACATGAATAACTGTTTTCCACAAAAGGCACACAGGAGAGGAATCCTCCATTGACTGTCTCGCCTTCAGCTGCACTGAGCTCTGAACCGAATCAGACGAGGACAAGGACGTTGTGGTTGTGAATGCGGGTCACTGCCATTTACAGTATTCAGTGTTAAACAGAGTATGAGAGAAGCAGGTGCAGTGATTAGATGGAGATACAGAGGGAATATAGGAGGATCGTCCGTTCATCATTCATTCGATGTAAACTCCATCAGAAAGTGAAATGATTAGTTCTGATATGTTTGTGTTATTCTGTGTCGAATGATCACATTTCTTTTTCACACCTTCACAGATCGTTATAAAGTCCACCGCCCCTGTGTTCAAATGAGAAAACAAAGGAACAGCAATTTCATGCATCTTGGATCCTAATTACAAGGTGATAATTAAGCACAACATTTCAGGCTAGCGATGATTTTCTGTGCTTATATAAGATAAGCTAAATTGCAAAAAAAGCTATTTCTACCACAGCTAATAATTCTCCAAAGTCGTGTCCATATGTCCATGGGTCACACGTCTGCACAGATGTTCATCATGATTTATATCATCTGCGTCAGTCCAGTTATGAGAAACTAAATTTTGTTTAGTTGAAGCTGTTTATGTGTATGTATTTCAGACTCCTGTATAAATTAGACTAACACAATGAATCCATTTTGCCTTTTATCATGCAAAAGTCCAGACAATGCAAAATGCAAAACCACTACACTACATCAGCTGGAGTGTTCAAAGAAGACAACAAGCAGGGAATAATCATGGATAAAGTTAGATAACATTCCACTGGCCCATATCTCCTTTAATTAACTTTCTACACTAATGGAATTCTTGGTCCATGCATTTCTTAATCAACACACTGTGTGATGCAGCCCTAAAGTGAAACGATTGAAGAATGAAAGAAAACCATCACTATGATTCTAAACCCACCTAAGGGAACGTGATGTCAAATCTGTTTTCCACAGACAGGTGGAGCTAGAGAGCGGTGCATCTCATCTCATGGTGAGAGATTTGTCGGTTAACTGGTTGAACATGCCCCTCATTGTTTATGACCCTCGCACAAGCTGTACCTGCCGTGTGAACTGCATCTGAGATGGGCAGTGATGTGAAGCTCAGTGCTCTTTGTTGTATGTGAGAGCAAATGCAAAACATGGGAAAGCTTTCTCTCCCCCCTCATCTCCGATTCAGGCCCCCACTTCTCCCACTCCAACCATTCTCAGCCAACACCCTCACTTTTGTGGCTTTTCACTGAGGAAGTGAGGGCTTGATGGGCTTTTTTGTTATCAACATGCTCCTAAGTGGTGCTACAAACATCTCCACTGTCTCCAATAATAGGAGATGCAGTTGAGGGAATTACTGAGGGAACGCACGGCCTTTTATTTCCACCCACACAAATGTGCTTTCAGCAGTCTCGCTGCTCTGCGAGGGGCATATTTAAAAAGCATTTCCACATCGGCAAACAAAACCCACAGCTAATCCTTAACTGGGTGTAATACTCTTCTCAAAATAGTTGACAATAAACAATACAGATGATGTGTGTGTGTGTGTGGGGGGGGGGGGGGGGGGGCGTTGTCAGACTCACTATTGCTTCCAGCTTGTGCGCCAAATCCTTGAATTCCTTGCTGTTTGTATCCTCCAGTTTCTGGGCGTAGGGGACCCCAGTCAACTTCATGTGCCCGCTGAAGAGCTGCACCGCGGAGCTCTGTTGTTGACTGAGGGTGCCTTGTGAATCTTTAACTTGTGGGAGAGAGACAGAGAGACAGAGGGAGAGAGCGAGCGTTTGATCAACAAAATGTTATAAGATGTCTGCGGGTGATGAAAGGGGAGACGGTGGGGTTTCAGTGGGCCTTGAAGCGCTATTTTAAAAGTGATACCGCCGCGGTCTGATATGGAGGAGACAGTTTGGATCTCGGAGCAATTAAAACAGCCAGTTGAATCTAGACGCTGTTTATCACGACTTCACAGGCCTTTTCATCCGACCCTGTGCACGTACGAGAGGGAGACGGCGCCCGTGGACACGGTGACGTTCCGTCTCCTTTGCAATTATTGAAGGCAAAAGGCAGAGCTGTCAAAAAGGCAAACACTAATGGGAAATTACAAAGTCCAAACAAGCCACTCTTAAACTCGTATCAAAGTGCTGTGCCTTCACAGCCAGTGGAAACGGCCCTCTCTATAGAATCTGATGTCAGTGATGTAAACACTCCCCATTTGATACCGTCTACAGAAACTCAACCTCATTTATAGCGAGGGGAGTGTTCAGAGGGCAGACAGCATCTCATGGTTTACTAAACTCAGCTAAATCTATGAAAGCATCGAGCTGCCCCGCAGGTCATTGCAAAGTACTGCAAGAGTGAGTCCTGAAACACAGTGGTCGCTAGTAGTAGTTAGCATGCTAGTGCTCCTCGTTCCTTTGTATAAAAGTCAATGGGGTTTTTCAATTGAAAGAAAGAAGAAGAATACAATTTAGTTGAGAGGAAATAACATTTTGTTATAAAATATCTTTTTAAAAACAAAGTACACAGATTTGACGCACTTAAAATATATAAATAAATACTATAAATAGCTAAATAGCAGCTAAACAGGAACAGCAGGTGAGGGACATAATTTGAATTACACCAGTTTCTGTGTTGGTGGCACTAAACTCATGAGACAGTGGCGCAGCACGTTAACAGCCTATCGTTAGCTTTTTACTACAAAAATCGTCAAAGTGTGTCAGATTATGAGGATTAGTTTGCTGAACACAACATGCATGGTAACGTTGATGTGTGTGTGTGTGTGTGAGTGTGTGTGTTTGTGTGTGACAGAGCTCATTTTGCAGCAGCCATTTAAAACCTGAGGGAACCAGTGTGGTGAAAACGTCCTGGTTTGTCAACAAAAACACATCATCACTTCCACAGTCCGTAAAACCATTAAACACGGAGGTTTGCTCAGAGGGCAGACATCATCTTGTGGTTTTCACAATTTATGGAAAAGCATAGTGTTTATACTCACAGACAAACTGCCAAATAAGGAACGCTGCAACAGCTGCGAGGACGAGAACTCCCAGGATCACCCCGATGGCGATGGCCGTCTTCTGCTTCGACGACGTTTTCCGTTTGTTGGTCAGGAAGTCGATCTGCTCCTGGCGGCCATTGTAGCCCTGATCCACGAAACAGACAGAGTCAAGTTACTGCGAGTTCTGCCGTGTTCAGGATACACAACATGTGACACTGTACAAGGAGAGCGGTGACCCTGCAGTGTGCACTGAGAATTAATGCGAGGAAATAATCTGTTGTTTTTACATAAACCTTTAAATAAACATAGAAATACACCACACGTGTAGTGGTTCTGATAAAGCTCTTGGCTGAACAAATGACAATTAATCATAATTCTGTGCAGATAAATGACGCAGGCTCTTCAGCTGTGTACCCCAATTAGATTTGATTGGGTTTAACAGTTTGAGTGAGTCTCCCATGAGCTTTTCAGAGATTTATGTTAATCTGCATTTATGTGTAATCTGATTTGCTATAAGAAAAATCTGTGATAATATAAAAGATTCAATTACACAGATCAGATCAAGCCAAAAATATGCATTTTGATTTATAAAAGGTAGGATTTTTACTTCATCGGGGTGGATTTAGTTCATCGGGGTGGTGAAGTTGCATATGAAAGATGAATACCTCTCATCTTTAGAAGCTATGGTGGCCATCAATTATCAATAGACCTCGAAAGGTGTTTAGTTTGTCCATTCGGGGTTATTGCAAAAACATTACACACTAACACAAACATCAGTAACATTTTATTAGGATTACTTCTGACAGCAGAATGTCCAACAAAAACATTTGATCCACTCTGCGCTCGATAACGGATTATCATTGGCCACAAGCCACAGTTTCCTCTTCCACCACATGAGGTCTGACAGAGCATTTAGATGAAATTCAGAAAATGTTTCTGTTCTGATATTTGCCTGAAACTGAAATAATAAACACATGAACAACTTTTACAAGGAAACATGTTTGGTCTGTACCTACAGGAGGAAACAGCTGATTCCTTAAATGGTGGAGAACAATGTTGCACATAAATAGTGACGACTATGTTTAGTTTATAAGTGGGTGTTTCACTATTCAACTGCTGAACTGTGACATGTATTTAGTCCAACTGATGTTAAACACTTTACAATGTTTTCCACGAGCGACAAGATGGAACAGGCAACGTGTGTGTGTGTGTGTGTGTTCACCAAACTGGTCAGTCCTGTTCAGCTCTCTCCCTCACTCACTCACTCACATACTCTCACACACACACACACACACACACACACACACACACACACACATCACTGCATCACAACAGAGAGACAACCCTTATGAAGAAATTGGCATGGTGCTTCAGGCTGCATACATCTCCTCTCTGTCGATACTGTAAGAGTGAGTGTGTGTGTGTGTGTGTGTGTGTGTGTGTGTGTGTGTGTGTGTGTGTGTGTGTGTTGTTGAGCTCAGTCAAGTGGGTGGATGGAGAGAAAGGGGTCCAAGCCGCTTCAGCAATCAACACACAATGAATTCAGCGCATGCAGCCTATGAGTGAAGAAGCCCGAGTGCCATTAGGGATGAAGAATCACTTTGCTATTAAATCAATTTGTCAGATGTGCTGCCCCTTAAGAAGGGGGCTCAATTACACGAGTCTCGATGATAACTCGTGGCAATTAAGGCCTATTCTTACCCAGGCCGGGCCTCCACCCATGCCTCCTAATTGGAATCTCTCACGGCAATCATGGGCCAGAATGAGGGGAATCATTAGAGACGGGGTCAGCAAGTGCTCCAGGGTCTCTCTCTATCAGTCAGGCTGATCACAGCTTAATAAAACCATTACATGCTCTTCATCATACTCCTTTCTTCACCCCTACAAAGAGATCCCACCCATTCTTTAACTCAGCACAGCGCCAGCTCAGCGCTGATCCGTTTGAAATAAGGAAGTGTCCGTCTCTGTCCGAACACTTCAGCACAAGGAAATTCCACAGAATGTTCATTTAAAATGTAAACTTTTCATTTACACCAAAACACGAAAACAACACGATCCCAGAAGTAAAGCCTGCAGTTGAGCAGAGATTTTCCTGAGTAGAAGAACCAGTTTGGGAAAGAAGCCGCCGCCTCTGTGAGGTGTGGTTAAGATTTGGAAAAAGAGAAACGGCCCAGAGGTCAGCCTCCAGCAGGATTGTCGTTTCCACATTGGTTCTTATTAACAATGATTTGTCACAAATATCCAAGAATCTAACTATTACAAAAGCAGTGATTGAGTTTATCTTAGATGTCAATCTCATATTATTCTATTATTTCTGATTGTATTCATATTCAAGTCATGTTATGACTGGCCCTTGTTTTGGGCTGACACCAATATCAATTAGTTGAAGTTTATGATGATCAATATTTGGAATCAGTATGCATTAACGGTCAATATCAAACTCTTTATGAATATAGGAAATTATAAATGCCATTACAAAACTGTTGAATTACATTCTTCAAACATTTATTTTAAAAATCTTAAATGAAATTACAGGAAGTGAAAAATGCACCGGGCTGATAATCGGACTACAAATATATCACAGAGGTCCTGGCGTTTTAATGGGGACTTGTTACATATTAAATTGTTAACACATCAATAATGGAGTCATTTTTCAATTTGTCTGTTTTGATACTGAAACAGATATCAGCGATAATCCAGCAGAATTTCTGTGGGAAAAAATATTAAATAGAAAACCATTACAGTCTTGGTCTCACATTAATTCAATGAACACAATTTTTGTGCCACCACTCATTCAGGTCTGCCACGCCGGCCTCAAGTTTCCACGCACAATAAATCAAACATCAATACATAATGCTGCCGAGCACTGGAGAGAAGAAAAGACCCCGAGACCAAACAACATTAGTCATGTGGATTAGTCTGCAGTTGATCCAAATGAATAAGGGAAAGCATAAAAAATGGGAAATAATAAAGAAGGCATGAGCGCCGACAGAAAAGACATTAAAGTGACTGATTTTTTTTAATTCTATTTTGGCCAACATAAAAACAGCTTGTGTTGATGAATGGAAATGGAAGCAATTATTCAGAGAAGTCAAGCTTTAACACCGATACTGACTCATGACTCACTTCTCCCTAAACATCACCAAACTCAGTAAGTTAACACCAAGTTTTTTGTTTTTTTTCCCCATCTCTGCTTCATTATCTCCTCAAACTGTCTCAGCCTCTTTGACATCTCGTGCAGGAGATTTACAGGATTTTTTCTTCTGCTCCGCAGTTGCACACCCTCTCATTTCAACCTCTCCTCTGTAACTTATTTGAGGCGACCACACCTCATCTCTGAAATGTGATCACTTGACTCCATGGCAACTGCAGCAACGCATCAAGGGTTGCAACGAACAACTATGATTCAACTGCTGTTTCTTTATTATCCTAGGATAATATTATATTTACATCGGAGGCAGGTCCTTTCTAAGGCCGCCGACATGTTGCGCCCCCCCCCCCCCCCCCTTTTCGTTTACATTAGCCCAGAATGGACACATTGAACATGTTTGGAGTTATAACTGTGAGCTACCGCAGGTTCTCCTACATGTTTGAAGGGGAGGGGTGAGGTTTAGTATATTCACCTGCGACATGCATCTTTAACACTAATGCTAGATCCCAAATCCTGCGCATTTAAAGAATATAATGGGAAACAGTCTAGAACCTATACGAATACACCAAACGCACAGGCACATGAGGCACAATAAATCCAAAGAAAGGTTAATGATTAATGGACTTTTTTTGTTTGAGCCGCTTCAGTTTCATAGTCATGGCGTCTCACTACCACACTGTTAAGTCTCACTAGAAAAATGGGTCGGTCTGACAGGTCTGGTCTAAAGACAGCAGTAAAACGACTTGTGTTTATGCAACTACGTTTTCCTAGTTTACTCTAAAGGGTGCAGCTTCTTTCTCTGACCAAACATATTCCGCTTCATGTTTGTCATTAACCCTCAAGATATAGTAACAACTGGAGCTCCTATATTCTTAAACTTAAGGTAAAGCTTCTTGTGCAGCTAACGTGTGGCCCCACTGTCTCATTCTCTGTGCTGCATTGTCGACATACCTCAGACGTTTTCTGATAACCTGTTCTGGGCTATTTGATACAAAAGGCAGCGCCACCCACTTCATAAGTATCCTGCCCTGTCAAAACCTGGTTCCTGGTTCCTGGTTTACCCACCATGCAACTGGACCACTGACAAATTCAGTCACATTGTCAGCACTCGGGTCTTTCCCACTCTTACAGGGACTTACTTCGCCCTGAGCCATTGACCCTGAAGCAGGAGATGAGACACAGACAACTCTAAGGCAACTGAGACAACATGGTGGTGCAATATGGCTGCCTCCTCAGGGAGGACCTACTCCTGAGTAAACACAAAGGGCTCACTCTGGGCGATGAAAACAACAAATCATACATTGAGCTGATCATAGACTCATTACAGCAGCATAATCATTCCATTTCTAATTGAACTCATTTCACTTGCAACTTACATACTGCACCTTTAATGCAACTTGTTTTGCGAGTGCTCTTAAGATCAATGAACAGACTTTGGTAAGAAAGTCCATTTTAAAAAAAGCTCTTATGGCTTCTCCAAAACTGATGTGTCCAAACAAACCAGCCCGCGGACCAAACGCTCCCATCAGGTACGACAGCCGATCAATGCTTTTATTTATTTATCTCTTTATTTATTCATTCATTCATCCTTTATGGAACCAGGGAGGCTTCGCTGCCATGCAGCCTCTCTGCTGAGGAGTCCTGCTCGAGATGAGCAGCAGATAAAATAATCATTTAGGCTTCAGTGGTCATATATTTTTTTTACTTTTGGTGAATTATTGCTGACACCCGCCTCTAACCTGAGGCAGTGGCCTCATGTAGGTGTTTGCAGTTCGCCTCTTAAAGGCTGCATCGCAGCAGCAGCCAGGAAGCTGTGCGATAGGACGCCGAAACATGTGATGCGACCACCTGCCTGCCGGGTGTGGAGCAAGGCAGAGGAATGAGAGTTGTGCAGCTTCACTTCACAGCGCTCCACTGTTTGCTGAAGCTGAAGGAGACGAGGGAGATGAACCTTTCATCAAACGCAAAGATCATACCAGAAAACACACTCCGCTGTACAAGCAGCCGGCGTGGACGACCAACAACGAGCTGTTCATCTGCGCTCACACAGCCAGTGCTGACCTTCTCCTGCACTGCCACATAACCAAGTTCAGACCTGCCATTTATGAAAATATAACACTTTTCAGTACCTACTTGCTGTGTATCGAGTATGTTTATTTGTTTATTTAGTGGATATTCGTCGTCAAACAACACCCTCGTGTGCTTTTGTTAATTGGGACAATATTAAAATGACATACTAACCCTTTAAAGGGTCCAGTCCGTAAGACTTCAATGAAGTGATCTCAATTTCACGTTGGCAGAAAGGCAACATGGAATTATTGTAATGATGATTTTTCATGAGTGTATAATCACCTACCATCATTCTTTGCATTACCCTGGAGTGAGCCTATTACGTTCCCATCAGAAACAAGTCCTCTCTATGGAGGCGGACATGTTGAACCAGCAATGTTTTTACAGTTGGACGAACTAAACACATTTTGAGTTTCACCGATACCTGCGGAATTTGATGAACAGTGTTCACCTGCATCTTCACCACTTGCCGTCGCTAAGTGCTACACACTGCACCTGTAAACAAGATGGCTGCGAGCGCAGTTAAAAGGCGAGTGACACCTGTGTTAAAGGTCTTTCCCACTTCACATTCCTGAATGTATCATCTCGTGGAGGCAACACTGTTGCGTTGACTTGACTTCTGCTGCTCAGTTTGAGCACGACTGCCTTTGACATGAAGGCTGCGATTCAAAACAGAAAAAAAGAGCAGCCTCAGCCTGAAGAGGCATTCACAGATTTCCCCGTCACATATACACAGAGACAGATCGACAACTTTCTGACTTCCCGTTTGATCCACGATCAGACTTGTAATTCTAATTCCAATTTTGAATATCATCAGAGATGGAAAACCTCTCGAAGCTTCCATTCCACTTCCTGCTCTAGATGATGTCACAGCGGGAGACAGCATCTGACATGTCAGTGGGTGGGGCACTTCCTACATTAGCTGAGAGCAGCTCACAAGAGATTGGGTCAACTGGCCAAACGGAGCAGTCTGGGTGTTGTTGTGAGGGAAGGTCAGGAGTTCAACAGAGTGTTTCATGGAGAGTAAAACCAGGAGCTGGAGCAGTGGACAGTACTACGATGGCATTATAATTTTTTTTTTTTTTTAAAGTAAGATCTAACAAATACATGTCTGGCAGCACTTACTAAAAAAGTACAAACCTACTCAGAGATGAATTTTTAGACAAAGTGTTGAAAAACAAAACAACTTGGGGGGGGGGCAGAAGACAAGCAGATCGGCCATGCAATGCAAAATCACTTTTAAAATCAATCACAACTGCTGTAAAATTATCAAAACACTGTATCAACAAAGATACATGTTTCAACAACAACCCGAAGTTCTTGTCGATACCATTACTACATGTATACATGTAGCTGCCAGCTGGCGGTTTGAGCTGCCGAGGCCTCACCACACCTTGGCATGGTGCCACAGTCGACTCGGTAGACTCACAAACAGATCATTTGAAAATAAAAATAAAAACTTCTATAGCGGTTGGTAAACGTCAACTTAGCCGCTGTTGTGGAAGCTACTGTGTCTGATCAAACCTCCTCCTCCTCCTCCATGTTGCACCTGACTGCTTCATTGAGAGATGTACTGATATGAAAATAAATATAATGATAGAGTGTCACATTTAAGTCAGCCATACTACAAACTATTAATAAATATTCAAATCATCACATTGTAAACTCAACTGTATTTATTTTTAAATACATATCCTTTCATTGTTTCAGTGCGGATGTTGACACCAGACTCAGAGCTGTCGGTGTCTCAGTGGGACATTAACACTGGTCAGTCATTTTCACTAACTGGTCAAAGTGGTTTAATCATTCATTCGGTCCAGGTGGGGTCAGAGTTCTGACTGGACAGTGGACGGACGGACGGACCGACACACACACACACACACACACACACACACACACACACACACACACTTTCCGAGAGTCACTCATGAAAGAGTCACGGTCTCATGAACAAACACACATTCCCATACCCACACGTTAGCATGCACGCACACACAATTCAAAGCCATAAAGCAGCTGAAGTCACACACACACACACACACACACACACACACACACACACACACAC
>JAFBJT010106271.1:5712-24608 GCA_016785325.1 Chascanopsetta lugubris
TTAGGGATTGTACCAGATTAAGAGCATCCTCCAAAGACTGAGCCGCAGCCCTTTGTGCATTTAATGCAGCTTTAAATCACTTAGAGAGGAGGACAGTCACAAGATGGCGTCTGTGGGTTTGATGAGTCAGCGGATCCCGTGTGTGCTGTGAAACCACAGACTGGATCGGGATGACTCGGCGAGGAAGTTAAGAATGTGTTATTGTAGCTTTAAGAGCGCATGTTTTGCAAATATCGCTTTCAGTTGTACACTTGGAACTGGGGGTCAAAGGTCAAGGTCACCTCTTGGGACCTTTACAAATAATTCGCTTGAGTAGGACTCCGAACCTGGTGAATGCAAAAAGAGGAAAATGATGTAATAGAGCTTCCTACTCGTCAGACAGGAGAGGTGCCACAGGAAGAAGGTGTGAGAGGCGGCCGGGGATGGGAGAGGGAGGGAGGGAGGGAGGGGCAGAAAGGGGGAGGAGTTGCACGAGGCGGCTTCACTGCAGTATTTCATCTGTTGGCGAGTCTCGCTCCTTTTCTGCATCTGCAGCCACACAAGTGCTGAGTCATCAGAAATACACTGTAGATCGGTCTATGACTTATAGTAACACGTGTGTGTGCGTGCGTGTGTGTGTGCGTGTGTGTGTGTGTGTGTGTGTGTGTGTGTGTGTGTGTGTGTTGTAGTTGAAGATGTGTGGATGTGCAGGTAGGTCAGTCTGTGTGGGTGCCATTGACGTAGCACCGCTAGCATGCTCACTGCTGACAGCACACACACTGTGGGAGAGTGCGTACATGTGTGTGTGTGTGTGTGTGTGTGTGTGTTTGTGTGGTGCAGAGAGGCAGGCGGGCCTGTGGAGTGGTGCAGCAGCAGTGGGAAGGGAGCCAGAAACACCCGACTGCAGAGGAGAGAATGGCGCAGAGTCCCATCACACACACACACACACACCCACTCACTCACTCTCTCTCTCTCTCTCTCACACACACACCCACACACACAAACACACACACACACACCGATACTCTGTCTGGGGAATGTGAGGCCACACTGAGAGATGATGTTGGAGGATCAGGACTAAGTTGAAGAAAGTAAACACTAGTTTGATTTAATTTCAAATCACATTATTCACAGGTTTGTGCCTTTGACTTTTGTTTTGAAGACTTCCTCCTGAGGCTCAGGGGAGCAGACTATGCACTGATCTCACATATGAGAACCTATTGTTGTCATCATCATCATGTTTCAAATCAATAAATGAATGAAAACATGCTCATATCAAGAGACTTTCACTCTCACTGCACATGACCAGAGTTGCATCACTGCAGCAGAGACAATCGGAGGTGCAGATTTGTTTGTTTTTTTAAAGTGTAGCCTGATGGAAGGTTTAGGATTTCAATTGGTCTGCTGCTGTTCAGCTTATATGGAGCTTTGTTATTATGCATAATTAAGGGGTGTGGCCACTTGAGTGACACCTGGGCTGACCTTCCCTGGACGCTACGACGTCCATGTCAAAATGTTCAACTTCAAAGGTGAATGAAACACCTTTAAAGCCTGGTACAAACTACGTGAAACTTCTTGAAATGTCTCTTCCATGTATTTTGTCACTGGTGTTTTGACCTTTGTTGTTGTTGTTGTTGTTGTTGTTTACAGGTTGTTGGGGCATGGACGTCCTCATGCCCAGCTACTTGAATGCACTGAACGGATCAACGGTCAAAATCCCCTGCACCTTCACCTCCTGCTATAAGATGGACATGAAACTGTTTTCCATGAACTGGACCTACCAGGAAACTTTAAACGACACAGAGGAAATGGTACAACGTCTTTTGTATCTACGTGTGTTTTTATCTGTCGTTGTCCTCGCTGACTGTCCGTCTCTGTCCGTCCACAGTTTATGTCATATTACAAGAAGAGAGGAATGGTGGCCCAGCGGTCGGAACGCTTCGGAGAGAGGGTCACGTTCGCCGGGAACCTGGACAAGAACGACCTGTCCATCATGCTGTCGGACATCCAGCTGGAGGACGTGGGGATTTATAACTGTTACGTGAAGAACCCTCCGGACCGCATCCAGGGACACGGAGTCATACAACTCAATGTCCTGACTGAACGTAAGATACTGACGCTCCCTTCTACACACAGTACATCCAGTTATCTGTGGTTTAAAGGTGCAGTGTGTGATATCTTGGTTCATTTCTTCACCTCTGAATATATTACAAAACATTGTACTGATATTTTCATGAATTTATAATCATCTGTTTTTTTTCCCATTACCCTTAAATTAGCCCATTCATGTGTATTTACATGAGGAGCGGGTCCTCTCTACGGGGGGCGGCCATGTTTTTACAATAGCCCAGAGTAGACATACTACTCTTTTTGGGTTGTAATGACAACTGAGGGCTACCACAGGTTCTCCTGTATTCTCGGGAGAGTGAGGTGATGGATACGACATTCAACTACACCTCTAGATATCCCCAAATCGTACACACTTCACCTTTAAGGGGGCAGAGCCAAATTCTTTGACGTGTTTGAACATTAAGAAATAACACAATGACCTGGGCATGACAGTCGTTCAGTGCGGCCCACTGGGTCATGTACAGGCGGCGCTGTTTCATACATGAAGCTAGAACAAATTAGATCAAAATGGGCTTTAATTTTGAAATGCTTGCATTTCCTGTGTGTGTGATTCTGTCATGCCCGATGTTTACCTGACCACAGCAGCATCGTGCATGGTGCAGGCGGAGTGTGCAGAGATGTTCAGAGATGTTGCTGGTGCACTTTCTTAGCCTTCAAAATAAAAAGCCCTGTGTTATTTATTCAAATCGATTGGCACTGTGTGCAAAACAAAGCTCAATAATTTTCAACGGATTGTTTTAGAGCGTTGAACTATTTAGCTCATTCCTGCTCTGATACTGAAGTAAACTAGAGACTGTGATCCATGTGTGACCTGAGGTGGAAGGACCTCCTGGTGCTGAGTCAGCTTTTTACTTATTAATGGCCATCAAGAGGTTGAACCAAGTCCCTCAGCAGATTGCTCAAACACACACACCCACATACATACACACAGTGGACAGGCTAACTCAGCAGCACTTACTTTCTTTCCACTCTGTTAAATCAGCCCAGTGGAGCTTTTAGCCGTCATTGCACTCATCTATCTGTTGTCTAACTCCTCCTCCTCCTCCTCCTCCTCTCTTCTCCTCAGTTCCCCCGCCAAGGGACTCGACCATCGCTGTAGCCATCGGGGCGTCGGTGGGCGGAGCCTTGGCTCTCCTGATCCTCTCCATGGTGGTGGTGAAATGTCTCCGTCGACATCGGAAACAGGAGCTGATAACAGAGGAGAAGATGGAGGAGGAGGGGAAACTGGACGCTGAGGGGGGGGCAGAGGAGGGCACCAAGTAAGAGTCATCACCATCACTGATCAATAACTCTGTGAATTCCTCTAATTCAAACTTAAAACTTCCTTACATCATCATTAGGCCTATATTGGAAAAGCCCATGCCCATAATCAAATTATTTCCATTCCCTCTTGTTCCAAAAACTTTAAAAAATGATATGAAAAATTATACTTTGATACTGGGAACAACAATTTCTTGTACATCACTTCTTAAAGTTTTGTCATATAACTTTGAATCAGAACATTGTTTATTGAGAAAATTGATTTTGTTGAAAAGAATATCCAAAATATTATATTATTTTAAATGCCTCCTTTTTCTGTATGTGTGATTCCGTATATGCTTGATATCTGCGAATGCTGTGTGTTTAAATGTGTGTTCAGGGGTGTTTAGTGAGGTCTGGGAACCAATGAATTCACTTTGCATTACTAAGACGAAATTTGTTTTTAAACTCAAACTTTTTCAAACTGAAACACAGTTTGAGGTTGCACTATACTTTTGACTTAGTAAACTGAAAACTGAGCTGCCATTTGTCTCATATTTTTTCAGACAACCATAACTGTGTCACCTAAGTGAACCTGCAGACTGTGCAGCCTCCATCTCCGCCTCTGGTAAATATCTATATTCATTTCCACCAGTCTAGCTTCAAACAAACACCATGAGTGTGATAACTTGTTATAGTTGCATGGACCTGCAGGGAGAGCACAATCTGAATGCATTAATCATAGACTGAAATAGACCATGTCTAGGACATACCATCCATCCATCTATCTTCTTCTGCTTATCCGGATCCGGGTCGCGAGGGCAACAGTCTCATCATCGAAGCCCAATGACTCCTGTCCCCAGCGACTTCCACCAGCTCTTCCACCGGGGGGATACCAAGACATTCCCAGGCCAGCCGAGAGATGTAACCTCTCTAGCGTGTCCGTGGCGTGCCCCGGGATCTCCTCCCGTTTGGACAAGCCCAGAACACCTCCCCGAGGGAGATGTCCGGGGAGTATCCTCACGAGATACCCGAACCACCTCATCTGGCTCCTCTCAAGACGGAGGAGCAGCGACTCTACTTTGAGCCTCTCCCGGATCTCTGAGCTGCGAACCCTATCTCTAAAGCTGAGCCCAGACACCCTGCGGAGAAAGCCTATTTCTGCCACTTGTATTCGCGATCTTATTCTTTCAGTCACCACCTATGACCATAGGTGAGAGTTGGAACGTAGATTGACCGGTAAACCAAGAGCTTACTCTCCACCGCAATGGACTAGTATAGCGTCCGCATCACTGCCGCCCCGATCCGTCTGTCAATCTCCCCCTTCATTTTCCCCCTCACTCTTGAATATGACCCCGAGATACTTAATCTCCTCCTCTTGGGCAAAGACTCAGTCCCTGAGGGAGGGCAATCCACCCTTTTCTGACTGAGAACCTTGGCCTCAGGTGCTGATCTTCATTCCGGCAGCTTCACACTCCGCTACAAACCATCCCAGTGCAAGCTGGAGGTCCGTGTTCGATGGCGCCAACAGGACCTTGTCATCCGCAAAAAGCAGCAATGGGATCCTGAGACCACCAAACCTGAACCCCTCCGCTACCTGGCTGCGCCTGGAAATTCTGTCCATAACAGTAATGAACAGAATCGGTGACAAAGGGTATTCCTGGCGGAGTCCAACCCTCACTGGGAACGCGTCTGACTGACTCTATACTCTCTGAGTACCCCCCATACGATACCTCGGGGGACATGGTCATAAGCCTTTTCCAGATCCACAAAACACAAATGGACTGGTTGGGCAAACTCCCATGCCCCCTCCAGCATTCTGGCAAGGGTACAGAGCTGGTCTTGTGTTCCACGGCCAGGACGAAATCCGCATTGTTCCTCCTGAATCTGAGGTTGGACTACCGCCGGACTCTCCTCTCCAGTACCCTGGCGTAAACTTTACCAGGGAGGCTGAGAAGTGTGATCTCCCTGTAGTTGGAGCGCACTCCCTGGTCCCCCTTCTTTAAAAGTGGAACCACTCCAGAAGCTCTGCCTCCGACATCCATGCAACATTGCAGAGCCTTGTCAGCCAGGACAGCCCTACAACATCCAAAGCCTTGAGGAACTCAGGACGAATCTCATCTATGTCCGGGGCCTTGCTGCTGCAGAGTTGTTTGATTGACTCAGTGACCTCGACCCCAGTGATGAGTGAACCCACTCCGAGTTCTCAGACTCTGCTACCTCTTCAGAATGCATGCCCGTGGGGTTGCGGAGATCCTCAAAGTATGCTTTCCACTGGCCAATCATGCTCTCAGTTGAGGTCAGCAGCTCCCCACCCCCCCTGTAGACAGTGTGGATGAAGGGGCGCTTCCCTCTCCTGAGCCGCCAGACAGTTTGCCAGAATTTCTTCGAGGCCGATTGGAAGTCTTGTTTCATGACCTCACTGAACTTCTCCCTTGGATTCCATGTCCCCTGCCACTCCCGGGACCAGATCAAAGCTAATCAGAGATTAAAGACCAGCTTGACACGGTTCTCAGCCAGACGTTCCCAACAAACCCTCACTGTTTGTTTGGGCCTGCCAGATCTATCCGGCATCTTCCCCTGCCACCTGATCCAAGAAGCTTTGCTTCTCTCTTTACCCAAGTGTCCAGAACATCAACATCGCCTGAAACAACCACAAAGTCGATCATCAATCTTCAAAGTGCACTTATGAACACCCTTATGCTCGAACATGGTGTTAGTTATCAACAAGCTGTGACTAGCACAGGAGTCCAACAACTGAACACTACTTGAGTTCAGATCAGGCAGGCCGTTCTTCCCAATCATGCCCCTCCAGGGCGCACTGTCATTGCCCACCTGACCGTTGAAGTCCCCCAGTAGGACAATGGAGTTCCTGGCAGGGTCGCCTTCCTGTACCCTTCCCAAAGACTCCAAAATGGGTGGGTACTCTGAACTGCAGTTCGCGTAAGCACAAACAACAGTCAGGACCCATTTCCCAACCCGAAAGTGCAGGAAAACAACCCTTTCATCCACCAGGGTAAACTCTAGTACAGAGGAGGAGAGCCAGGGGGCTATAAGTAAGTAAGTGGATCCCACCAGTTCCGCCTGCGGGTGGTGAGCCCAGAGGAGGATGAACCCATGTTACCCATTCGGGCTTGGCCCGACCGGGCCCCATGGGTGAATGCCCGGCCACCAGGCGCTCGCCGGCGCGCCCCGACCCTAGGCCTGGCTCCAGAGCAGGGCTCCGGTGGCCCTCCGGACAGGGTACACGAATCCAAGATTTTCCTCGTCAAATGGGGTCAGTGGTCACACTTTGTCTGGCTCCTCATCTAGGACCAATTTGCCTCGGGAGACCCTACCACAGGCTTGAGCCCCTGACAACATAGCTCCCAAGATCACTGGAGCACTCAACCCCCTCCCCACCATGTTAAAGTGGCGACCATGGTGGGATGTCTTGGACTTGTAAAACTAAATATTTGTACATCTTCCAAAACTGAGCATGTTGTGCCCCAGTTCTCTCATCACATGAGGTTTAGTTATTTTGACACCGAGCTATAATTATACAAGATAAACTTATTTTCACCTCTCTCTCTCTCTTTCCCTTGTCTTTCAGACTTACACCCTCTTCCTCCTTCCTGAAGATCTATCGTAACCACTTCTTCTTTAAACATTGTCTACTGATGCTTCCATCCACTGTGTGTGTGCGTGTGTGTGTGTGTGTGTGTGTGTGTGTGTGTGTGTGTGTGTGAGAGAGATCCTTGAGAGATCTATGGAACACTTATCTTCAGCAAAGCAATTAAAAACATTAGACTCTATCCAAAGTCAATATCAGTGGCAGTACATTCATATTCAATGCACACTCTATTTAAACCTCACATTGAAAGAATGTTTTGTATATGGTTCGGCATCAATATCACAACATATCATTTTATGTGCATGATTTTATGGAGCATTATTTCAAATTCAGTCTAGGGACAAAAACAAGTTATTGCCTAAAGTCTATTATTAATGAAGTTTTAATGGTGATGGAAGTTAAAAGGCTCTCACTCGGCAGAGCAGTGTGTGTGTGTGTGTGTGTGTGTGTGTGTGTGTGTTTGTTTCTGTTTCCTAACAACTGTTGCTTTTCAAACGTTTGAGTTGAACATGTTGTGAATTCATTGCCTTAAAGCCATGTCTCTCTACTGTGTGTGTGTGTGTGTGTGTGTGTGTGTGTGTGTGTGTGTGTGTGTGTGTGTGTGTGTGTGTGTGTGTGTGTAGGAGCATTGTTTTGATATACAAGTAGGTATCAGAAAAAGTGCCGTCTCATGTCCACTGCTGAACTTTTCCAGATGATGTTGACATTTCTCAAACATTCCGTAAAAACACTTGCAGGGTTTTCTAGAAAAGTTCAAATAAAGAAACGGTGACCGGTCACAGTGGGAAAATCACATTATTAGTGACTTAATTGAACCCTTATCAATTTTTCCTACTTTTTTAGTGTAATATAAAAGTGCCCTGACTAATAATTATTCAATCATCAATCAATCAAATTTTATTTATATAGCCCGCATTTACAAATCACAGTTTGTCACACAGGGCTTCACAGGGTGGGTAACATCCTCTGTCCTTACACCCTCAACAAGAGTAAGGAAAAACTACCAAAAGAAAAGGTAGAAACCTTAGGGAGAGCCACAAGTGAGGGATCCACTCCCAGGACGGACAGACATGCAATAGATGTTACGTAGAGTGTTCAGTAACAATTATTGATTACACAATAATAAAAGCTCCTCAGAGACGTCGGTATTTATGTTTTAATGAATCTAGAAAGGTAATACGTTTGCGACTCAGAGCAGAGATAATGATCTGAAAATAATCATAGTGTTGCAGCAGCAGATGTGACTATCGGAAATATTATCATTATTGTTATTATTATTATTATTTATTATCATTGTAGTTGTTATTATATGAATGTTTATGTTGTTATTGTTATTATTATTATCATTATTATTATTATTATTATTTCCCCTCCTTTGTGTTTACTCCACTGACATGTCACATAATCGTATCTGCTATGGAAAAGTGCAAGTGAAGCAGTGTTGTCTTATAATCTCTCAGTTCTGCCTTTGTCTTAAATGTATTTTTTTACACTGGGTAAGTTGTTTGTGTTGTGAGCGTATAAGAGACACACCAGTGAACACCTGAAGGGTCAAAGTAACACAAAATAAAGGTATATGCTATATCAATGCAAACCAATCATAACCACATCTGAATATTTCTACAATGATGAATATTATAGGATAAACAGCATATACTTTTTTCCAATATTTGCAAAGGCAATATTGTACTTTAGTTGCAGCTTAAGGGTAAATACAAAATCACTTAAATCATCATAGTGTCTACCTTTATTGATATTTGTAGTATAATTGAATAAAGGTGCGCCAGCACAGGTTCATACCACACAGAGGTATGAGGAGGTATTTAGAGCTAAGTCTCACTAAAGACAGTTACATTAAAAACAAATGATGATAATAATCAAAATATGAGACTTGTATCTTGACGACTGATGAGGTTAACTTCTAGTTTCATTGTTATTTGGGCATTTGAAGCATGTTCAGTGTATTAAGCAGCCATCAATGCATGTTAAAGCATAGTGTGAAATATGAAACCAACTTCGTTCTGTTCTGCTCATGAAAAACCATAGAAGCTTCCACTCAATCACATATTGATATGATATATTATTTTTCATTTAGACACATGTAGTGTATATTCACATGTTTTGCTTGCATATATGTAATCTGATTTTCAGTGGTATTTGGCTGCACTTGATAACAACCAGAATTTAAAAAATTAAATCAAAATCCAAAACTTTTTATTAAAATGATTTGAAAACATTCCCACAGAAAATAATAAGAAAACAAATTAATCACATTTTAATTAGAGGAGCTGTTTAGAGATTATGACATATTACAAAAGGTATTTAAATTATTATATTAAAATGCATTTTGAATTAAATTGTTATATTTAAAATTCAAAACATATTTACGACTCAGCCATTGCACTGCAATATAATGCACTACATAGTGTTCATTCAAAGCAGACTTTAAAAATGTGTTTTTAAAAAATGTAGCTTTGATTCCAAAGTTATGCCTTTACCATAAAAGTAGTGTATAAAAATAGTTTGCTATTTCAGTGTATTTTGCACATGAGCACATTGACACAGTTCTAATATTATAATCATATTGGATGAAGCATGTGAATGTTATGGAATGAGAAGCACATATAGATGTGTGATATGTGAAGATTGTTGCCATGATCATTTCTTTTTTGGAGCACTTTGAATGTGAAAGTATAATGCTTATATTCTTTTAAAAATACCAAATCACTATTTATTGTCAATATTCTTAAATATTAGCGCATGTGAAATCTCTGAATGTCTTATGACATGTAACAGGCCAACTGTGATGTAGTTTTTGGTTTTGTTCAAACAAAATATGAATATTGATTATTTTTATTTAATCTATGAGCCAAAAATTACTAGTGATATGTAGTGTGATTTCCATATGTATCTAAGTAGCTGTTTTTAAAATCATTGAGTGCAGTATGAGAAGGACTCTGTCATGTTCCCTGGGACTCTGCTGTCTGTCTGTCTGTCTGTCAGTCTGTTTGTCTGTCTGTCTGTGTTCACGCATGTTTACGTTGCAGAGGTTTGTGTGGGGTTGTGACATGTTCATATTCAAAATTTTCAAAACAGATTTCACCATGAAGGTTTTCGTTGACATTATATTCATGGCACTGTGAATAGTACCCACGGTAGACGGCTTTATCATAGTAGATTGCTCGATTACACCCTCTTATTTGTGCATTTGCCTTGAACAGTTGTGTATCATGAAGTGTTATAGTGCACTGTGCTGCCTCCAGAGAGCACCCACTGTTACATCATGTATTTTAAATAAAGATCATTTAGGAAATATCACTTTTTCTGTTCTTTCTCTCTATGTTCCTGTTCTATTTTCCTGTTTTTATGCCTGACACAAACACACAACATTCAAGCAGACAATGCAAATGTCCAACACAAACACTGTGCAGGAAGTTAACTGTTGTCTTTGCATCACAGGACCTACACACTTCCACACATGCAGGAAGGCACCAGTGACCAGGCCCGGTCAGGCAGCTTGTGGACTCGAACCCTTCTCGCTATGAGGTAAACACTGACACACCTGTCCACCAATGCAGGTATAAACACAAATGTAGCTTTATCTTGCGCATATCACACATAATAACAACACTATTTTGTTGTAACAGGAGTAAACATTTCAAATTTAGTGAAAATGTTAGTATTAAAGGTGCAATGCATATTACTTAGTGGCACTGGTGGTGGTGAAGTTGCACGTTGCAGCTGAGTGCCTCACATCTCATCCCAATCATCCGAGCCTTTTTTTTTCATGAATGCTCAAAAACTCATTCAGGTGATTATAAACTCATAAAATAATATAAGTGAAATGATCTCAGATTTCATGTCTGTGAATAGAAATGCAAAGAATTTTTACCAAATCTTACACACTGGGCCTTTAAATAAAAAATAAAAAATTCCTTAGTTTCATATGTCACATGTTTCACCTCTATATGCATTTTCATATATTTTATATTATATTTCATATGTATTATATTTGAATATATTTTATATTATATTTCATATGTATTATATTTGAATATATTTTATATTATATTTCATATGTATTATATTTTTACATATTTTATATTTTATTTAAATGGATTATACTTTATTATATTATATTATTATTTTTGCTCCACCATGTTACTAAGGGACACTTTACATTGTACTCTCATGTTTTACATACCATACTGTAAGAAAGCTGAAAGCCATGAGAGCACACAGAGCTGTGGGGTCGGTGGGGAGGACGAGCAGGCAGGAGCTGCTCCGCTGAGACTCAGTCAGAGGTGACTTTGTGAATGTCACATGTGGAGAGAGAGTATTTTCAGCTGCTGCAGCCAAATGGAATTCCGAGTGGATGTGACCCACTGTCACTCTGCAGTGAAGACATGGAGCTGTGATGCTGCAGGAGTTCATCATGTTGCTCCCTGAGCCTTTTTTCAAATCACACTCCTGATGTTGTATTTGAGTACAAACTAAGTACACTCAATTTGCCTCTAAAATGTAATTTTAAAAAATCCAGGGCAGAAGAGATTATAGTTGTAGAATGTAATGATAAAGTTTATTTTCAGGATATTTGCAGATTTTGATACATCTTCAGGTTGTTTCAGCCGAAATATCAGTTTTCTTAGAGTTCCAATTAAGCTTTTTGAAACTGAGCCTTTTCCTTCAGTAAGCAAAATCTTAATTATATATGTTCAAGATTTAAGTTTCAAGTTGTTTTTGTGTCATATTTGAGTTTACAGGGCGTCGATATTACAATGGCACGCTGCCGTCAATCTGCACCTGTCAGCTCGGTATGAGTGCAGTTAGATTGAAAAATTAGGAAAATACAAAAATAGAATAAAATATGACATCAAATACAATAACCATATAATAAAGAATAAAACAAAAGATTCTATGAAAAAATTGAATAATCTATGTAAAATGAAATTAGAATAAAATAAACTTACTGTAAAATAATTTTAAAAATCTCTTTGTAGAGAAAAGAACAAAAATGTACAAAATGAAATATTAAAAATAAAAAAGTATTATTTTTCTGGGTAGTAACATAGCCAGAGAAAACAGTCTGACACAAATGATCTCATCTCGAATGAGACTGACTCAAATGTGAACACTCGATGAAAAAGTGTTATTGTATGATAATACGTTAAACGCTAACACACACGTGCGCAGACACGGTCCACACGGCTGACAGCGCAATACTTCACATGTCCCACACAAAGCAGCTGTCTTCAAGTTCCGCTCACAACCCACGCACTCACAACTTCATGTCACACGGCTGCACACGCTCGCACAACACACGGCACAAGTCTGCTCCACAGAATACACACATCCGCTCCACCGTCCGGCTGCTTCTCGCAGCTCCCAGCGTCATGTGCACATGCATGACAGCGCGTGGTCGCGTGCTGCAGAGCAGCTCTTCACTTTTGCACGGGACTCACCTTTTGGATGGTCCCTGTTCCGCGCTGGTGGATGGATGGATGGATGGATGGATGGATGGATGGACAGGAGCGCACCAAAAAAAAGAGAGAGTGGGCGGTCATGAGAGGAACAGACGGATAGATGCGTGTCAAAGATGACGAAATCAATAAATGAGGAAAGAAGGAAAGCAGAGTGAGAGAGTGAGAGAGAGGCCCGACGCACCAGTCCCCCTCCACTCAGGACGCTCTGTGAAATCTGCTCACTCATCGGCTGGTGCAAAAAGAGAGAGAGGGAGTGGGGGAGAGAGAGAGAGAGAGAGAGAGAGAGAGAGAGAGAGAGAAGGGTGAGGCGGAGGTTAATCAGAGTGGGAGTGAGACTGGAGGAAGGTGAAGGTATAAGATGTGTAGAGGAAGAAGGAAGGTGGAAAGGTAGGAAGCGAGGACGGAAGGAAGGAAGGAAGGAAGGAAGGAGGGAGGCTGCAGAGTCTCTGAGTGAAGCTGTGTTCGCTCTGGTTCAGGCTCCACTGCAGCATTTCACCGCCTTGGCCGTCCCAGAAGCAGATCCTCCACTCCCTCACTCCCTCCTTCCCTCCCCTCCCTCCCCCCTCCCCCTCCCCCTCCTCCTCCTCACGTCTCACCTCCCTCCTCTGCCTCGCGTCGTCTCTCGCCTCCTTCCTCCTGCGTGTGTGTCCCTCCCCTCGATCTCCTCCTCCTCCACCTCTCCTGTCCACTCTCACCTCCACCACCCTTGAACTTCTCTTTGCACCCCCCCCCTCCTCCTCCACCCCCACACCCACCCCCATCCTCATCTTCTCTCATCAGCGTAATGTCCCTGTTTGCTCCGCCCTCCCTCTACACACAGCACCCAAGGTCACCCTGCCCAGAGGCAGGTGCGTGTGTGTATCTTTGTGTATATATATATATATATATATATTTGTGTGTGTGTGTGTGTGTGTGCTCACATGTGAGCATTCATCGGTGTGCATATGCATGTGTCTGTGTATGCACCTCCTCTCCCCCTGCCCTCCACTCCCTCTCCACTTGAGTGTAGGACTGTGTGCGGACCACTACTTCTAATCACATGTATGTACAAGTACCTTCACTGCATTACTGCACCACATGTATGTCACTATCTATCACTGCACCCCCCACCCACCACCACCACCCTCCCCCAACCACCCCCACCCACCGTGTACTTGAACTTGGAAATGGCATCTAATGTCAAGAGACACATCACCTGACATCTGTGTGGGTGGTTTCTTTAAGGGCCATCAGTCAGAATGAGATATATATGTGTGTGTATGTGTGTGTGTGTGTATGTATGTATGTGCGTGTGTGTATGTATGTGTGTGTGTGTGTATGTATGTGTGTGTGTATATGTATGTATATGTGTGTATATATATACATGTATATGTGTGTATATGTATATGTATGTATATGTGTGTGTGTATGTATGTATATGTGTGTGCGTATATGTATGTCTATATATGTTTACATACATGTTCATGATATTATTTATTTATATTAACTCAATTATAGGTAACAAATAACATTTATATAATTTAACATGACATAGGATTAATACTATAAATGCTTTAAGTGTAGAATTTGCTGTTTGTCCTCATATGCACACAGACGCGGGTCCTCCTCTACGGAGGCTGCCATGTTTATGCACTGTACATACAGTGGCCCAGTATGGACAAAGTAAATGCCTTCTGAGTTGTAAGTATAAGTATCTTATCATCATCAACATCACCATCACATCACGACCCGTCATACCACTATTATTATATCAGTCTGCAAATGCCGAATTAAATTTCTATTATTTACTGAGAACGAACTCACGCACAGAAAATATTACATAATAGTATAAATATAAAACTGTGGCTGATGAGATAATCACAGATGACGCTCCAACGTGCCAACACCTTAGGGAGCGCGAGGTGATGCCAGAACATCACACGCTGTGTCTGTGTGGCGCTGCATCAAGACCGAAATGTGCGGCGTCACTTTAGAGAGGCGGTTAAGCTTCACAGTGAAAACACCACCAACAGAATGCACATAGAGAGCAAGTAGAGTTGTGTGTGTCCAAGCTGTGCTGCCAGTCAGACGTCAGGTTCCGCCAACATCAGGCCGCGTCGGCCATTTTTAGCAGGAGCCTCAGCAGAGGTGAGTCCATTCCGCAACGTGTTGTTATTGTCGTCACGCGGCCGAGCAGACTGAGAAGTAGCCGGTCTGGCCCCGGACGGCACCGTTAACGTGTCGGAGGCCGAAGAAGCCGTGAATCCTGTGAACGAGGAGGTCCGGGGGTTCGGACCCCGCCGGTGATCCTTCAGTGCCAGGCCGGTCCGCGCTGAAGGCCGCGCGCAGATTGACGACGAGTGTGTTGTGAAATGTGTGACGTTGCGGTGCCGCCGTGTTTCGTGGCGCGGTGTCAAGGACACATCAGTGCTGCGATGTGACTCGCAGGCTAAATGTATGGACTGCAACTCTGTTGTTTACCTTTGGTTTTACGCGTAGACTGGATATAAAGATGGACGGTGCTTGGGGGGGGGGGGCTTCAGTCCGCAGCCGTACTGTCGATTCCTGACTCCTCCTACTTCCTGGTTCATCCGAAAATGGGCAAAGAGGCGGCGCACAGGTAGAAGTGGGCGTAGGCCTGCGACGCTGTCACAGCATCGGCCAGGTGTCACTCAAGAGCTGGGCCACGCCCCTTAAAGTTGTAGTGTGTAAGATATGAGGACATCTAGAGGTGAAGTTGCATGTTGCATCCATCACCTCACCCTCATGCCTCTGAACATGCAGGAGAACCTATGGTCGACTTCAGCTGTCAATAGACCTCAGAAGATGTTTCGCGTGTCCACGCTGGGCTACTGTAAAAACATGGCGGCCCCCGTAGAGAGGACCCACTCCTCATGGACATATACATTAATGGGCTCATTTGAGGGTGATGGAGAAATTAAAAGAGATTAAACATTTGTTGAAAATGTCAGCACGTAAGTGTTTTGATATCATTTCAGAAGTGACAAAAATGATCACTTTTGTAGGCAGCCTCTAGTGGCCACCCCGTGAACTGCACGTTTGTCCACCTCCACATCGGGCTCATCCGTCTGCCCCGGATGTTGCGGCGTGGTGCAAACACGTCCTCTCCACACGCTGACAGAAGAAAAAGACTCATATGATATCCCAGCTACAGACGGACTTTAAAACAAACACAGCTCCACCTCCTCGTCTCTCACGCGCTTTGCGGCGGAGAACTGTTCGGATGCCGAACTCAGACAGAACTGTCCGAACGCAGAGAGACGAGGCGGCAGATAACGAGCTCTTCACCCTGCGTGTGTCCGAAGCATGAAATGGGAGGAGTAGGGAAAGCGGAGACAGGGACATGCGGCGCTGCTTCAACACTCAGCCTGTGTCTGACGCTGAGACGCTCCTGGGTAAGGGCTGACTCAGCACTTCTGTGCCGGGTGCATGTATTTCGTGTTTGTGAGAGTGGCAGCACTTCACACACACATTACTCCCCCCTCCCTCTCTCTCTTTCTCTCTCTCTCGCGCTCTCTCTCTGCCTTCACCTCTGCAGTACCTCTCTCTCTCTCTCTCTCTCTCTCTCTCTCTCTGTCTCTGTCGCTCACTCTCTCTGTGAGGAGCCACACGGTCACAGGAAGTCACCGGGGAACTTTTAATAAAGTAACTGGAAATAAAGGATAACTGCTGTCTCCTCCTCCGCTTCCTCCTCCTCCTCCTACGCCTCCTCCTCCTCCTCCTCCTCCTCCTCCTCCTCCTACTCCCCCTCCAGCTTATGTCTCCCCACCTATTGGGCTTTGCTGGCCAGCCTGCGTCCCTGCTTTTTGCTGCTGCTGCTGCTGCTGCCGAAGCAGTGGAGCTGTCCGACACCGCACTGCTGCACCGCTGCTGCTGCTGCTGCTGCCGCCGCCGCTTCTTCCCTCTTCCCTCAGCTTTGCAGGATCGTCAAGTGAGGCTGCCGGGGCGACAGAGGACAGGGGGGCAGGCAGGGCGCTTGATTCCACTGCTGCATTCTACCTCTGCCGTGCAGTGCAGGGGGTCACTGCGCAGCACTGCGCTGCACTGCACTGACTGAGAGCTCGCCGCTCTCTGTGCACTTCCTCCCTCTGCTCATTCTCGGGACAGAGAGGGAGCAGAAGAGGAGGGAGGGACGGAGGGAGGGAGGGAGGGACCGGGAGCAGGACTTGAGACTCTTGCTGCGCCACTCAGTGTCCCACCTTGCTCCTGAGACACATGAGAGGAGGACATATCTGCACAGATTAGACAGGAGGGACAGGAGAGGGGGGGGCAAGCCTGACAAAGACACACATTCTATAAGTGCAGACAGACAGGTGGTCAGACTGACAGGCTGACAGACAGACGGACAGACAGAGACAGACAGACGGGGTGTCATGGCGTCGGTGGACAGCACTGGTTTGAGTGTCTCCAGTCGGCTGAGATCAGGGGATCTACTTCACGCCGGCCTGGTAGTTGCCCTGCTGCTCGGTGAGTTGTACTTTGTCATTCCTCCACCTCTCGGCGTGACACAGCGCTTTCATCATCATCGCTTCGGAAAATAATTGTTCTCCATGTAAACTTGCCCCTGTGCACCTTCCTCTCTCTACTTCTTGTGCTGCACTGTGCCGGTGTGGGTGGGTGGTTCATAACGCCGCTGTCAGAATAAATAGAAATAAATGGATCAATAATTTAAAATCAAAATAATAATTACAGTAATCATCATAAAAGTATTAATAATAATGATGATGATGATGATGATGATGATGATGATGATGATGATGGTGATGATGATGATAATAATAATAATAATAATAATAATAATAACAGTACTCATCATAAAAGTATTAATAATAATAATGATGATGATGATGATGATGATAATAATAATAATGCAGGGTGATGTCACCTTTACTTGTTGCTGGAATGAGGGTTGTGAGGTTCCGTGAGATGAACTGAAAATGAAATGGTGAAATCCAGGGGGAACTTCATGTCGGCGCACAGATGTGGTGCCGCATTGTTGATCCCTGCTTTTTGCTGATTTTGTGGCGGCGCCCTGATCATCTCACCACGTCCACATCTCCTCCTTCAGCTCAGCGACTTCCTCTCATCGTCTCTGTGAGCGTGTGACCATCACCGACATGTCACCATACTTCAGTGATAGACATAAATATAAAGTGCTCTTTTTTCATTTGATTTACTTTCATTTACCCCCCCACTCACACTTGGCTATGATCAGTGAAATGCATATTGCATGTATAGTAATGTGAAAAGAAGAATTATAAATAATGATATTAATAATTATCATAATTAAAGGAGAATTCAAAGGAGAATTTCCTAGCTCATCATTTGTTAGCTTCTCAAAAACCTACAACTATGGATTAAAAAGTAATTTTGCTTTATGACCATTAAAATATGGCACAATATTAAATTGGAATATTAAAACAATACACATACATCGATGCAGAGTGTGCCTGCTGAAGGCAAGTGGTGCCTGGGATTGTCAGCTCTTAAAGTGCTGTATAAAAGATGATTCACTCGGAGGCCTCACGTCTGTTGTGGTGACTGTGATGTGGCAGCAGCGCATCACTGTGCACGATGCTGGTTCTCCGCTGTGTGAGCTGTATTTACAGGAATCACTACTTCAGAGAAGGTCAAGTCAGCAGTCCTCCGCCATCATACATTATGTAAAGCAGCATGTTTGCTGCTGTCAGTCCGTGGGCACCGTGCTACATCATTCATGCGTGATAGGTGAGCCGGAGTGAAACACTGAATATGTCACATGAATTGAGTCTGATTTACATTGTGTGTAATGATTTGATTATGTAAGTGATTATCATTGTGTGTTACTCCAGGTCAATCACACATAACAAGTCTTAAAAAAGTATTCACAGTATTTAATGTCTTTAAAAATCTCTTTTTTTGTGTGTGTGGAAAAAATATTCTGATGTAGCTCTTTGATATTTCAACATATTAGCATTTATACTCAAGCTATATTCATTTCCATTATTACTCGATTTCTTTACATTTTTTTTCATCCAGGAAAACTTTTGATTCAAACTTTATTCTTAGAAGCATGAAAAAGTACGTAAAAGTCTTGAATGTATCTCAGCCAAAGCTGCAGGAACCGTCAAATAAAATTCAGAAAGTCACATTGCAAAAACAAATGAGCTTAATTAGATGATTATATAATAAATAAATGGATTTCTTTATTATTATTAAAAACATTGGTGTGAGCATGCGGACTGTGGACACAATTGCATATGTACTCACACTATTGCACTATATGCACTATTGCACAGTGCATATAGGATGGTCTTTACACCTCAGGAGCAAACATGGCCGCAGTTGTAGATGATGACAGACTCGACAAAAACTGCAGTGTTATGAAATGATGATTAGAAAATAGGGAGCAGCGATCTTTATATGTAAATACTAACAATACTTAATAATGTTAGAAATAAGCAGAGATGTGC
>JAFBJT010106272.1:3662-24642 GCA_016785325.1 Chascanopsetta lugubris
TCTCTCTCTCTCTCTCTCTCTCTCTCTCTCTCTCTCTCTCTCTCTCTCTCTCTCTCTCTCTCTCTCTCTCTCTCTCTCTCTGTCTTGCCCCACACTAATGGTAGCAATAACTCTCTCTCTCTCTCACACACACACACACACATACATGGCTTAATGGCTTTTATAATGAATAGCCCGAGATAGCGGGCTAAATGGTAGTTGCCATGGTGATGGGGCCAATCGATCAGAAAGTATTGATCAGCCATCGATAAGTTCCAGACGGCAAGCTAGTGGAATAGAGAATGAGTTGTGTTTAAGTGTGTGTGTGTGTGTGTGTGTGTGCAGGGATTACTTGCATATGTGTGTATACTGTATGCGCATGTGAGTAAAGTGTGTGTGTGTGTGTGTGTGTGCAGGGATTACTTGCATATGTGTGTATACTGTATGCGCATGTGAGTAAAGTGTGTGTGTGTGTTATTTCCTCACAGTAGTCATGACTGCCATGGCCTGCTGTAAATCCACATGTAATGGCGTCTCCTCCTGGAACCATGAATATCGGTGCAGCCGCCGTCACAGCAGATGGAGCCGCTTTTACCTGCGTATATTTTTATTCAGAGTCATTTTAATTTCAAGTACCACGCCTTAAAATCTCTGTGGAGAGCCTGATGAGGACATCAAATTAAAACTCTAATCACGGCAACCTGTTTCTCTATGTCCAATGTCCTCAACAACATCAAAGCCTACAGGAGCGTTATGTTGCAGCTTCACTCGGCTTCACTCTGCGTTTCCTCTCTCAGGTGAAGCTGCCAAAAAAGGCGCTAAACACCTTTCGCGCTGTAAACCTGACTCGCGGCGTCTAGTTTCACCGATGATGCTGCGTCACGCGATGAGACAACAAAACAGGAAGTTGAAACAACAACCAGGAAGTAGACTCAGCAAACAGGAAGTAGAGGAGAAGAGAGTCGTAACAACAACGTGGAGATAGGGGGCGACAGAGCTACAGTGGTTCACAGCTGTGTATCTTTGATCTTCTTCTTGTTATCCCATCAGTCTAAATCATTTGAAAGATTAATTTGTCTAAATGAATAAACTAGTGTTATTAGAAAAAAGACATGTTAATAGGAATATAATTCTAATCAATGAAATAAAAAGCAAATCCAGCTTTGTCTTTTTAGGGCTCGGTGGCTCAGAGGTTTTCCAAAGTTCACGTCAGAAAACGTGAGAGGAGTCGAACCACCAAGCCGGAGCCGTGGGGTAAACTTTGTCATTGCAGATGAAAGTTGACAGTTTAATTGGACGTTCAAATTTGAAATGAATGAGCTGGTGAACCAGCACAAAGCAGTGCACTGGCTTTTAGCTGGAGACAAATTATACGGGAGCAGTGTCAAGCCAGTAACGGCGAATTAAAGAGAATAATCGATGCTGCGGAAACTCAAATGCATTTATATAGTAACTGAATCAGTATTGGGGGAAAAAATACCACATGTCTCACTTTTATAATCAATGTCGGTGGTTAGATCTGTGACCTTTAAAGAAAATAAAAAATATAAATATGAAAAATAAAAAAAAGTCTTGAACAGAAGCACTCTCGAAAAGTCCGTGCTGGTCCCTGCGGTGATCAGGTTTTGAAATAAGTAGAAGGACAAGCTGAACTTTCTCGAGGGGGAAAAGTCGAGAGTTCCACTTGAAGACTCAAGGACGAGATTTCAGTGTCAGGAGCCGCAGCCAGTTCACTCAGCAACAGCAGGTGATTATAATTATCGCCCGGCTGCGCCAGACAAATGGCCCCTCATACGTTTACGTCCGTTGGTACACGCTCTTCAGATGGGATTGAAATGACAGAGGAATCGATTCTGAAGTTCCCGGCTTCATGAAATGATTCGTCTGCAGAGAGAATTAGATATAAACGCTCATGTCGACATTAGTTCTGCGAGATGTTCATTTCTGTATTAAAGCTGAAATATCATTTCTGCAGATCTCTCCGAGACCACAGACTGCAGTGGGCGGGTCCTGGGTGAATTTGACTCACTTGTAAAACAACAAATTAAAAACGTTTTTTTACTTCAGAGGCCAGCAGCAATTTTGTAGTCGTTTGAAACATTTAAAAAGACAACACAGCTTCTTATTTTTTTCTGATTTTAAAGGTTTGTTATAAATAAATGATTACATTTACTTAACAAGAAACGCATCTCAAGGCTTTTATTTTGAAACCTGAACAGGAAGTGATGTAGATATCTGCAATAGTAGCGTGTACTTTACAGATGAAAGAATAAAACTGTGGTGTGAAGCGAACTAAATGAAGCTGATGTTGACACGTGGCAGACTGCCGTGGCTCATGACTCACTCTAGTGGTCAGAAAGGCGTATGACACGTTGGATATTTCTACACACTCTAATGGTATGTTAGGTATTTCTTAAATATTTAAACATAAGACACTACTCATAGCTCCTTTGACATAACACGGATATAACATGTCGGGAGTTTTCGGAAGCTTTTCACATGAAAACTGTAACATGGCGCCAAAATATCATTATTATAAGTTCACTCTACAACAGTATTTTCCATCTGGCAACAAAGGTCTAAAACCCGCCTTTGTCTCATAACCTGTCTCATAAAGCCGTCACTTCATATCCATGTGTGGGAGAATGTACATTCAAACTATTTCCATCATCAGCATCACGGTTTTGGCGGCAAATCAAATCTAAAAGTCAACCTCTGCACCTGTTAAAGGTCACTCTGTAATGTTCACCGTGTTCCAGGAGTTATTCTGTCGCACTGTAATTAACTTTTTTCTGCAGTTACTCCGACTGAAGGAAACACCGGGAACCATTATGTCATTATATATCTTTCATGTGTTCTTTCAATGCACGTGGAGACATTACAGATCAATGAGAGAAAACACTGTATGAAACATTAGAGCCGTTCCATAATGTTTCCTGTGGGTTCCGGACTCTTAATGGTCTTTGAGTCGTGGTTTTTAAATGCTCTCCATTACAAGACGCGTCGGTCACTGATGGTCGTGATAATTTCCTGTCGATCGCAAACAAACCAGCTAACAAATTGTTGTGCCGTCATTTGTCACCAAACCACTCGACCGGTAAAAATGATGCAACGTCGGTGAGCGTTGGTGACCACATCCTTTGATGAGCGATGGATCCTTTGTTCTCTGTCGATGGACAGAAATGGCCTCTTTCACTCTTCTCTGGTCTAAACGTAAACATTCCCATTCCCAAAAGAGTGACTCCGCAATCATCACTCGGCTCACGCTGCGCAACCAAGGCTAAAAATATTATTGAGCTGATGTGGAGGATGGAAATCTCTAAAAACGGCTGGTTGCTCCCACGCCGCTCACCCAGCCAGTGTCGCCCCGACGTGGAGTCAAAGTTCATCCCGTCCTTTCGGCCACGACGTCACTCATAGTGTTTAGTCATGTTTGGGGGTTTTGAAAAAATAATTCTATTAACGTTTCGAGTACGTTCGTGGTTCCCTCGTTTAAAAAAAAAAAAAAAAAGGAAAAAAAGATCCTTGTGTGCATTCGGCAAGATGGCGACGAGGGACTCGCTCACGATTTGCCACAAAACCACTGCGCCGAAACCCAACGGGCGACGTCACGGACGCTACGTCCACCTTCGTGTGCAGCCCGTGATCGGACCTCGTGTGTATTTGACTCAGGGGATTTGCGTTTTTGAAAATCGCCGCTCGTCTTTGCTCGCCCTGCCCTCACCGTCACTGAGTCTTTGCCGTGATGTGGAGCCGCACCACCGCACAGCTGTGCGTCACCGCCGGACGTTGCCCCGCGCAGGGTGTCGGACGTGCACGCCTCCGCCCACAGGGGTCAGTGCAGCAAAGCTTTTCCTCCGTGTGCCACAGCTCTCTCTTCAATCCCAGTGGCGCCGGGTGCGCGGGCTCGTGCCCTTGACTCTCTCTCTCTTTCTCGCCGTCGCTCGCCCCGTCAAACTGATGGGCCCTGCCTCCTCCACTGAGGCCTTGAGAGCATTGATCCGGTGATCAGGTTTTGCTCATCAGCTGTTTTGTCGCTGGCAGGGCAGCGAGAGCAGAGCAGCAGCTCTTTTAATTCATGCAGATTTGACTGGTCATGCTGCTGCTGCTGCTGCTGCTGCTGCTGCTGCTGCTGCTGCTGCTGCTGCTGCTGCTGCTGCTGCCGCACGCTCACGACTACCTGCTGCCCCTGGAAGGAAAAAGAAGAAAACCTTCAGCCGTGTCACAGCATCACATCAAAGAGGTTTCAGAATTTCTTCTGTAATTAAGCGGGACCTCTCCGGGTGAGGCCGTCGCGCAGCTCATCACACAGCTGGCAGGAGAGTTTTGTCGTGTCCCGCGCGCTCGGAGAGAAAATTACCTCCGTCCTGTCGGCTTTGACAGCTGCCTGCGTTTTATCCACTTGTACCATAATTGTCGTCTGCCATGTTTTAATACGCACACATGCCGCCGCGTGCTCGCGCCCTGTGCCGGTGACTGGTTGCCCATCGCGCTCGCCTCGGCCCGCGCTCGCGCCGTAAATGAATACTCATTAGCTTATAGCGCATCAGTGGTCGTGGAATGGCATTAGAGCGGCCCGGTAGAAAAGGTAATAGAAAAATTGAAAAGGAGACGAGAGGAGAAGTGTGAGTGAATTCCAGTCCGCAAGTGTTTGGCGCCAAACGATGTACTTCTAACGGTACTGACTGTGTTGTAGTAATACCGGTGAGTAAAGAGTCGCAGTAAATCAGCGCTTGTCCAAAGTTTATATCCGAAATGAGTCACATCGCATCGTCTCCGTCAGGAAACACTGTTGAACGGAGGGTGGACACGGGAGGCTACACTTCACGAAAACTGACGTAGGCAAATCCTCCACATGTTTCCCACACAGAGAGTTTAACGACTCTCATGCCGGCGATCAAGGCGGGCTGCTTAGCTATGTTAGCTGTGGTTGCTAACATTAGCTACAGTCACGAATATAAAGTGGACACTAAGTTAATCTGCCATTGTCGGATGCCAATGTCAAGGGCAGCTGCTAGCACTCGTTGCGGATGCTAGAATTTGCATTTGATTGTAAACGCGAATGTAAGATGTGGTGGCTAATATTTGTATTCATAGCTAATGAGATTAGTTAGCTGCTGTTGCTAATGTTGGCCGCAGTTGTTAGCGTTAGCAGCAACTGTGAAAGTTAGCTGCGGCTGCAAACATTTTTACTGTGGATGCTAACAATGTTGGAGCTAACGTTAGCTGCTGCCGTGGTATTCGCCCGAGACAGCTGTTGTTTTTCATCATGTCTGTTGACTTTAGCTAAACGTTGTAAAAGCATCGACGTCACCGCAGAGACGGTGAAGCACCAAATCAAGGTATCAGCACTGATACTACTTCAAATATCAACACCTAACTCCAGCCCTATGTTGCGCGATACTATTTGTCCAATTTCTGCGGAATGCTAACCCCTTTTCCATGTGTTCACATTGTTTACGCGGCAACAGAAGTTTACGCCAGCTGCCGGGACGACTCGGTGCTGAGTGCTCTTTTCCCTCCATAGGTCACCGTCTTTTCCTAATATCCATAAATATTCATTCAAGGCTGCTGATGCAAACATTGGGTAATTTCTCCGTGTGTGTGTGTGTGTGTGTGTGTGTGTGTGTGAGTTAAGTGTATATAGATGAATCTGTATCTGTTAGTGTGGGAGCGAGCCCACGCCATATTGCATGTTTGATTTCACTATCTGCTGGCGCCAGCTGTGAAACTATTGGGGATTTAAATATTTAACATCTTGAGATATCATTTCCACTCGCTTCTCTCCGCCATTACTCCTCCACACATGACTGCTGAGGCTCCGGATCTGCTCTCTCTGTGTGTGTGTGTGTGTGTGTGTGTGTGTGTGTGTGTGTGTGGCTGCATTAAAACGTATGAGTTGTCCATGCTCCCCAGGTTTTGGGTTTGTTTACATGCGTGTGTGTTTACACGTAGGCGTGTTCACCGAGCGTCTGTGAGGTTATTTACATGTTGTTGTTGTTGTTGTTGCCCGTCGAGTCCAGTCAGTGACACTTTTTCTTATTCTTATTCCCAAACTTTAGTTTCCTCAGTTTAATAAAACACAAAGTACCTGAAGTCTCAGTTTAGATTCCAGCAGCTCTACATCAGAGTGTGAGAGATAGAGCCTGATTTTTAATGCATAGTGCCCAAACTGCAAGAGGTCAAAAGTAATCGGACGCAGCTGCTGAAAGTTTTTTTTAGGGGGATCAGCTTCATCTTGTTTCGGGATTAGTTTTTACAAAAGTGGCAAAGAAAAGTTTCTCAGATTGAGGTGCAGTCGGAGGAGTTTTCCACATGTTAAATGTTGGTTTCATCCACATTTGAACAATTTTTCCAGCAGTGCTCATTTGAACCTGTAATCCAGAAAAATTTGTGAAGCAGTGGACACAACTCTCAGGTCCAGATTCTCACATTTTTTCAAATGAAAGACTTTGTAATTCAGTTTGAGATTTTATTCAAATGAGATGTCATGTAAATAAATAAATGGTAGAAAATAATAGATCCTGAATACTAATAGATACAATTTAAATTTGATGATAACAATGAGTGTTGTGCTAAAGAAGGAAACAAATCCACGTAAAGAAGCAACATACAGTATTTATGTATTTGTTTATAGTAAAATAATGTGTGTGTGTTATGTATGTATATATTACATATGTGTGTGTAATATATATATGTATATACATGTGCTTATCTATCTATCGATCTATCTATCATCTATCTATCTATCTATCTATCTATCTATCATCTGTCTATCTATCCTTGATATTCATAGTATTGTGTTATTTTAAAAATACCATCTAAGACAAACTCTAAAACCCTGTGCTCTGTGTTGAAGGTCTTTGTGGTTTTACATTTTCAAACATGAGGCTCAAACAGCGTCTTTCTTTGACTCTAACCAGCTGACAGGCGCTCGAACATTTCCTCTCCATCCCAAACACTCGGCCTGTTAACCTTTTTCAATTAGTCAATAAAAGAGTTGACATTTGACCTTTGGATCGACGCGTCTTTGTCCATCTCGTGAAAACCTCGTATGACACAAAGACAGAGAGAGAGAATGGATCTATAACAAACAGTGGGGGGAAAAGCGAGGGAGTAGGAGCAGAAAATCAGAGTGTGGCTCCTGCACATCATGCTTCTACAAACATATACATATTTATATTTATTGTCGTCTCCTATATTTCACCTCAGAGCAGCGGGGGAAGTGTCTGTCTGTATTCGGAATATTTCTTTTTCCTGCTTTCTATCTTCTCAACCATGAGATTACCTGAAGGGACAGAGAGCTGTCAGTGTATCTCACGCACACACACACACGCGCGCGCACACACACACACACACACACACACACACACACACACACACACACACACACACCACGCAACAATCACACAGCCATTTGAACAAGCACATGTAAATGGAGGTATGGCACGGAGGAGGAGGAAGAGGAGGAGGAGGAAGGAGGGGGGCACGCCCAAATTTAAAAACCTCCTCCGGGTTCTGTGTTTGCCCCCAACACGCACACACACACACACACACACTCATCACGTCACTTCATTGGCTAATTACTCTCTGCTGTTCTGAATTTCTCCCTCTTCCTGTTTTCGTCTCCCTCCAACAGGCTTTGGGTTTGGAAGCAGAGCCGCTGCCCAGCTCCTCCCCTCTCTCTCTCTCTCTCTCTCTCTCTCTCTCTCTCTCTGCACACACACACACGCACACACACACACACACACACACACACACACACACACACGCAACAATCGCACAGCCATTTGAACAAGCACATGTACATGAGTAAAGACTGGAGCTGCACACACAGACACACGTGCAGCAGCAGTAGCAGTCAGTGGGGACATTTAGTTGAATAGCACTCATTTAGATGGAATGGCCATTTTAGCCCGCCCGTGTGTGTGTGTGTGTGTGTGTGTGTGTGTGTGTGTGTGTGTGTGTGTGTGTGTGTGTGTGTGTGTGTGTGTGTGTGTGTGTGTGTGTGTGTTCACAGCATGCCGAGCTCTGGGAATAAGACACTATTACCTGTGAGAGTCCGTGAGAAACTCTGTAAATATTGACAGAGCGGGAGGGAGAGTGAGTGAGATGAGGAGGAGATATGAACCCTAAGGGGCGGTGGATTGATAATTTAATGGTTTCACTGGGAAGGAAGATTGGATCGAGAGGAGGAGGAGGGAGGGAGGGAGGGAGGGAGGAAGAGGTGGGATTTGAACCCTCGCTGTTGCCATGGCAGCATTTGGCTGCAAGATGAGCCAAATGGCCACGGCTCCAAATAATTTGTTCAGGAAAAAAAAAAAAGAAGAAAAAAGAAAAACACCGCAGAGGGTCTCGTCATGTCGCTGTCATGGAGTCAACACAAAAAAAAGCAAGAAAGGAAGGATCTCATGGAGGGAGAGAAGAAAAAAAACCCTTTTAAAGTGAAAAAATAATTAACTTTCCTTCATTTTAAATCAGCCTTTGCGTCGCCTCGTCTGTGTGAGCAGTCAGAGCAGGACTTTAGGGCACGTCGCATTAATGTCGGGCGAGAAAGAAGAATGGAGGCTGAAATTATGGGTTTAAATCCCTCATGAGAGTTTCTTTCAGCGCTGAGTTAAAGGTGCTTTCCGCAGGATTTGTGGCCGGCTGTTTGTAAACACACTAATCTTAGGTGAACCCCCCCCCCCCCCCCCCCCCCCACCCCCCAATTCCCCCCCTCCCCACCTGCACAACAACACAACTTGGTGTGTGCGCATGCAGCAGTCACTGATTTACACCGTTTCAGAAACATTACAGTCGATTCCGAAAAAGGCAGATACCTGATCAAGCTAATTATGCTGAAGCGCCGGAGCCCACGGTGATAAACACCCCACGCTCCTCCTGACTTATTAAACGCGAGTCACTCCCCTTTCACACTGGAATGTGAATGTCTTTAATCAGCATTCGCAGCGGGGTCGCGTGACTCCGCAATCTGGGTTTTAATCATCAGGCTGCGTGCGTGTTGTAGCGTCCATGACGGTTTCCGCAGAGCGCTTATGAGGCTCGTAGTGGGCGGTTCACTCTCGCCGATGCCTAACTCCTCCTACTTCCTGGTTCATTCGAAAACGGGCAAAATAGAGGCGGAGCACAGGTCGAGGACCCGTGGTGCTACAATGTCGCAGCGTCCACAGAGGATCGGCCCCGGGTGTCACTCAAGAGGCCACGCCCCTTCATTCTGCCCAATTTCAAACCTGCACAGAGTATTTGTATATAAGCCCCGCCCCCGCTCAGTCGTCACGGGAAAACATGTGACTGCCTGAGACCAAAACCGTCGTTTGTACCAGATTTTTAAACATGTTTCATTCACCTTTAAAGTTGACCATTTTAAACATGGGAGTCTATGGGGGACCGACTCGCTTTTGGAGGCAGCCTCCAGTGGCCAACCTGTGAACTGCAAGTTCCTCCATTTGCTAATTGGACTCGTCCGTCAGCCCCGGAGGTTGCCCAGAAATGTCTTTAGCCAGCGAAACAATGATAAACACAGCATCGCACGCTTCTAGCGACTCATTCAAGGTGAGTCATACCCCTTTCACACTGGCATGTGAATGTGTTTAATCAGCTTTCACACCGGAGTCACATGACTCTACACGCTACCTGGGTTTTAATTGGCCCAGCGGAGGGAGGGAGGGAGGGAGGGAGGGAGGGAATTTCCTCTATGATGTCAGCTTTTTTGCCCCCCGCCCGCATCTTTTCCAGCACGACGCATAAGAGGGATTATTCACTGTATTTTTTTTGGAAAATATCGTTCACAACACCTTTAATCACTCAAACAGACGAGTTTGCAATCTCGGACGTGAGAGTAATATTTAGATTGAAGTAATCCAAGTATTTCCTGCCTTTGTATCTTTGTATCTTCTCTTCACTCTGTCGAATCCAACCCTTCACATTTGGATGTGAGTCAACATTTGCTGCGTCTCGCTGTGGAAGCTCTGCCGCACGGCTCTGGTCCCTGCAGGTTTCACTGACAGACAGATAGAAAGTGCTGAGTCACAGATGATCAATACAATCCATAATCATCTCCACCCTCTGCTCCCGCTAATGACAGCGGAGGTTTTCTAATCACACGCTGCTCAGAATATCTGCTGCTCACGTAGCGTCAGGAGGAATTCAGCCTCTTTTTCAAAGTACACACCGACGTTGGTTCAGTATCAGTATCACCGCTCTTTAATGAACAGCGTTGATAATAATAACAAAAACAAATGTGTTGTCCACGCTTCTGTCTAATTGTGTTTGTCGGCTGCTCTACGAGTTAAAAAAAACTCACGATTGAATGAAAGCGTGGTTAAAGTAGGGGAGGGGGGACATTTGGGAAAACTTTGGTTTATCGTGCCACCTGTGGCAGGGAGGTGAACTGCAGGTAGCATTTTTTTTTAACTGCCTAGCAGACAGAAGTGATCGCAGCATTAAGAAAGACCGTCGTTGGTTGTGATTGAAGACATCGCTGACTCAGCGGGTCAACAATAAACAAATAAACAAACACATCAGGGCAGGCTAGCCAATGGAAAATGTGCTAGTCACCCTCTAGCAGCCTCATTTCGTGGATGAACCTGCTGAATTTAATGGGGAAAACCGCTTATGAGCTGGTGGGCGGAGCTAAGTCGCTTCATTTCCGATCCTCGAGTGGCTGCGGCGCCAACTTATCATCTGTTTCTGAGCTGATACAAAGTGCCGCTGCTGCTGCGTCGGATTGAGCAGTTAGCTAGCTAAAGACGCTGCTAGCGCTCGTAGTCACACGTTCACACTCGAGTCCGGTCAGCGTCGTTTTCCGCAGGTCGGTGCGTCAGGCGTCGCTTCACGTTGATGGAGGGAACAGAGGAATGCCAGTTTCCTTTTTAACGGCTGGTTTCGCTCGTGTGCTTAAAAAGTCGCCAAACGCACCTTTAACCCATTGACTCGTCACTGTCAGATCAGCCTGTTGTTAGCAGTCATATTATGGTCTGTCTGATGTTTCCGTCACGGCTCCGCGGCCTCACTTCCCGGATTCTTACCTGGCTTTTACGGCCTCACTCTAAATCGGCTTGAATCTTTTTAAAACCGTTTCACTCTGACGCGCGCGCGCATGCGCGTGTGTGCGTGCGTGCGTGCGCGCGCGCGCAACACCGTAAGGCGCACTAGTGTGCGTGTGTGCGCGTGTCAGCTTTTATTGTTTCATTAAAAAAGCAATATCTCCGACTCGTCTGCAGTTTTATAAGGTGTAATTACCTGGCGAACAACGAGAGCCTCACATCTGCGAAAGCCCCCTCCTCCGCTCAGGGTGGAGTGTGGAGCTTTAACGATTCACGTCTCAGTGCTCGTCTCCCACCTACCAGTCAACAGGCCGGTCTGGGTGTTGTTTCACATCAGCAGCTTCTCTGCTAATGAGCTGCTGCCGCTGCGCTGATTGTCAGACGCGGCACCGGCTCAGGAGTTTACAGTAAAGTCGGAGCCGAGCGGTCGATGCCGGGCGCCGGTCCTCCAGAAATCACAAGTGAAGGTCGAGGATGTGTGATGAATCGGCTCGTTAGAGCTCGGGAGGAAACTCCCAGGATTTGATTATTATTTTTTGTGGAATAGTTTATTTATATATTTATCCCCCCCCCCCCTCTCCTTCCTTCTTCTCTTCCGGAGCTATTGTTAGACTGTTGTTAGACGGCTCTAATGAAACTCATTAGACTGTAAACACAGTGTGCGGTGAACAGAGGACACCTAGTTTGGCGATGACACCCTCTGTTTGCACCCTCTGCTGCCCCCTGGGGACCAGTTCGTCATCAGGCGATGTTGGGAGCGGCTCCGAAAAATTGCAGAGTTGCTAAAGTTCTCATTTTAGGAGGAACTTTACATCATTTTAAAACTAACTTTGCATAATTCAAGAGTAGCTGCAAGACTATAGAAAAGAGTCCATTTCCATTACATCGAAAATGTCCGAGTAATTTTGTTTTATACGGTCGGTGTAAAGGGTTTAATCTAAATCAGTGTTTTCTGTTGTGCTTAAGAGCGAACTTAAGAGCGAATTGGCCCCACAGTGCCACCCCAAGGTCAGCACCAGTACTGCAAGATGTACACATGCCTGACATTTGGAACACGTGTATCAGATTTCAGTCTGCAAGTAAAATATTCGTTTGTTTGTGTTTTTCTAATTTTTTTTAATCCACTCTGGATGAATGAATGAGCAGAACATTGTGTTTACTGCTGCATGATTTCATGGATAAAGTTTATTTCATGAGCCCATCACTCACGGCTTTTATATGGAACATGTTGTGCAGCAGCTGTATCCGTCAAACACTGTTAAAGATACACTGATGGTTCATAAATGAAGAATCTCAGACAGTAAACAACCCAACACTTCAGTCGCTTCATCATTTAAAGAAGAAAACTGAGCTGGTCAGACGAATGAATGTAAGTCATTATTTGATCAACTCTTTATATAAAAAAGGTAAAAAACGACATGTGGGTGTTTTGTATCACATCTGAGACACAAGACTCGGCGACGGACGGAGGAAATTATTCATCAACCGTTTACACAAATGTCACTTTCAGGCTCCGGATCCACAAACATGAAGATTCGTGTCAGTGAGAAATGGAAAATGTCAGAATGTGAGGACTTCAGTCGGAGCGCAGCTCCAGGATTTTTGGACGTTTAACAAAACAGTGAAATGAAAACAGAAAACAATTATCTAAAGAATGTGAGCGTAGACACACGGCGCCAGGAATGTGCCAGCTTTTAATGTTTGGTGCCGAACACAATGAATAAGTGAAGCAATGTGAATTCTCTGAGGCCGTCAGCTGTCGTCTGTGGATGAATTGGCCACTAGGGGCAGCAGTCAGTCTTCTGTAATGTCACCGTAGACAGCAGATATCTAGGCCAACGCATCCTGCGCCTGGAGTTCAGTTTTCAGTCGCACCCGTTTCCTTTAACACAACTAAAACTTTCAAACACAGTTCTTCTTCTTTTATCTCCACACAATATTTGACCTCCTCTAATAACAGTCGTCTAGTTGTTTTTAAAACGTTTGACAGATTATTAATGATTAATTATCAGGGGCCACCTCATTTTGTTTCTTCACAGTGGAACTGAAGCGAATAAAAGATATCTGGAACATATAGGCACAGTCAATTGGGAATATACCAAACATCAATTTATATCATATTCTAAATGCACTATGTTCAAGGGTAGTAATAGAATAAATAAATAATGATATCGAAAGAGTATGTGGATGCGAATAAAAAGTGAAATTATTGATAAAATATTGACCTCAAATATTAATCATGCCAATAATGACTCAACCTCTCATTTTTATTTCAATAATATCATCTCTGTACATTTTTAGTTATAATTATTGTAAAACCAATGGTAAACAAAAAAACACAGAAACTTTGTACAGAAAATTCAAAAATAAGGATAAAAAAAGAAAATTCTCAGTCATTTCCATTTCCATCTGCATAAATCTAATCAGATAATAAATGTCAATTGTTCCTCCAAGTTTAAAGAAATACATTCATTTCTCATATTCACGGCATATGACCCATCTCTCCCTCCGTCCAACCCTTCCTCTTCCTCTTCCCCTTCCTCCTCTTCTTCTTCTTCTTCTCTTTTCTGTTGTTACATCCCTCAGGCCCACTTAGCATTCCAGTTGGAGCGTCTCGCCTCTATCTTGACTCACAGTCGACATATCTTGGTGGACAGACGCGCAGAATGAAAGTCATCTCAGTGGAAGTGTGATGGAATCAACATTGTTGATTTGTCATTTGGTGGCTGCTCGGCAGGCGGCTGCCAAACAGCCACTGATACGGTTGCCATGGAAAGATCTTAGTGGTTTGGTGCAGGCGAGGCGGAAATCTGATGTGCTGCCACTTCAGGCCTGTATTTCTGTCCGTTAGAGTGTGTGTGTGTGTGTGTGTGTGTGTGTGTGTGTGTGGATGTGTGTGTTTTTGCAGTCCTGCACGTGCAAAGAGCTGATTCCTCCTCCCTCCGTGTTGCAAACGTATCATTTCCTGTCTCTTCACAGTGGAGATGGTGGAACACGCGTGTGCTGCCGCAGGAAGTTTGATAAGATGGGAATCAGATTTCACTGGGGGTAAACGCATCCACCACGCCCGTCCCTCACCCGTCCATCAGGCCCGTCCCTCACCCGTCCATCAGGCCCGTCCCTCACCCGTCCATCTCACCTGTCCGTCACGCCGGTCCCTCACCCCTCCACTCATTCTGTCCATCACCTCTGTCCACTCGGTCCTGATGGTTCTGGAAATCAGTCTTTCAATGAAAGATAAATCAAGCGGTGTTGTTTGTTATTTGCCGCCTGGTTGTTTTGACTCTTCATCTCGTCGGACCTCTTCCCTCGTACTCGCCTCAATTCACCAGATGAAATATCAGATACTGGCGCTGATCCATAAACCTTATTTGTAGGATTTATTTTTGTACTTATTTTTTTTTTAACATATTTTCAGTCTCATGACTGCGGACGCTGTTTTTGACTGGTACATGAATACACCTGTTTATTTTATTTGTCTATGTTTTTGTTTGATCATCTACACAACACCAGAATTTTTAGGGAGACAAACATTTTCAGTGAAATGTTTTTTTCTTTCATTTCATTATTTAAAAAGAATAACAACTCCTCTGTTATTGTCGGAAAATCAAAAAAGCATTTTTCACTGTGTTGTCCAAAAAGCAGCCCACTGGGCTGAAGGATGAGGCGCCAGTATGGAAGTGGAAATACTTGCAGTTCACATGGTGACCACTCGGGGCAACGCCCATAGACCCCCAGGGGCTTATTCGCACTCTACCCAGGTTTGAAATTGTGCATGATTAAGGGGCGTGGCCTCTTGAGTGACAGCGGGCGCGTTCTGCGGACGCTGCGACAGCACGACGGGCCCACCCCAGCTCCGCCCCCTTTTTGCCCGTGTTTTGGATGAACCAGGAAGTAGGAGGAGTTAGGCATGAACCCGAGGTGGACGAGGAGGAGGGAACCGCCCACTACGAGGCTCATGAGCTACTCTGCAGAAACCAGTGGGTGATCCGTCTTCACACACAGTCCATACATCTCAACTATTGATTGACGCCCGCAGCTTTATTCACGTCTCGGGAATAAGCCCCACCCCCCCCCCCCCCTGTCAACCTTTTAAAGACCCCTCTCTTTGTTCCTCTGGCGGATGTTTACGCTGGAATAAGCCCCCCCCCCCCCCCCCCCTGTCAACCTTTTAAAGACCCCTCTCTTTGTTCCTCTGGCGGATGTTTACGCTCCAACCCCGCTGTTGGAGAGCAATCACAAAGCGTCTGAGGCTCCCGAGGTTGGAATCACCGCGACTCAGCGGCGGCCGGACCCCGACATTACAGCGGCGGCGGAATTAGCATGGGCCGCGCGGCGGCGGGATTGTTGTGTTTCACATTAGCGCCGAGCGGGTGTTTGTGTTACCGTGTCCCACCCCTGTCCAAGTGCTCCCCCGCTGTTCCCCCGCCATTGAGGCGGCGAGCGCGCAATTTCCCCGCGCTCGGCTCCTGTGTGCACAACCTCGTATTACTGCGCGGCGCTCACACTGAGCCGCCCCACCGCCTGAGGAATCCCACCCAGCGCGCGGCCGAACCACTTCTGTCCGAGGGGGCTGGTGCACGCGTGAGCTTCAGTCAGCGGGAATCGAACCGTCTGAAGTGGCACGCGTGTGCGTCCGTCTTCGGTATGCGGCCGATGGTCCCGCTAATATGAGCGAATTCGCGCTGAATTATTTAGCTATAATTCTATTTATAGATATTTCCCTTTAATTACATCCTGCGGGATCTGTTTGATTTCACGTTTCTGTGATTCAAGATTTCTGCTTCGTTCAAAGCTGCAGCTGATTTCATCGCTGATTAGTTTTCTTCTTCTTTCTTCTTCTTTTTTTTTCTTCTTCTTCTTCTTGTTCTTCTTCTTCTTCTTCTCCTTCTTCTTCTTCTTGTCCCCTCTTAGGCTCACCACAGGACATTTATCCTTTCCATCTTACAAGTAATGAAACAAATATATATATATATATAAGAAAGGTATATGGTTTGTCTCTGGGTTCATAACCAACTTCATGTTTCCCATAATAAATATAGAAACGTAGAAATTCCACTTCCGTTTTTCAATGTCAGCGTAATTGATGAAAGCTCTTCAGAGCCGAACTCTCCATCTGTCTCTTCTTCTCTGAACTCACCTTCTGCTGACGTGAACCCTGACCCACGTCGTCACGACGACAGAGACGTTTAAATCTTGTCATTGTCGCGTAGATGTCTTTTTCACACGTCTCATCCGAAGCTAATGAGTCGTAAAATTCTTTTACTCTTTATTGCCGCTTTATAATTTCCCCTTTTTTCCGCTCGTCACCGTTTGTTTTTCTGTTTTTTACCAGTAAAGTTTTACATCTGCAGTTTCACTGGATCTGGTTGGCTGGTTTGATCAAAATCACAATTTATTTCAGTAAATAAAAACCAGCGATGACTGTGGATGGAGTTGAGTGTGGAGACCTGAGGGGGGAATTCAGCCTGTGATGGGTTTTTTTTGGCAGCAACAAACAAACAATTATTTCTGAACCCACCAATTATTTCCTCCATTAATCAATTAATCCCATTGTTTATGAGAAACTGTGATTGCAATTGTGTTCACAGCGTCTCAGCGGCCACATTACTGTTGTCAAGAAGGTAATTTTCTGACTAAGAGTCTGAATGTTGTGCGAACAAAGAAACACTGTTCTGTTTATTTTCTGTGAGTCAACATTCCGTCAAGGTCCAGTCTTTAAGATTTCTGCAATTGTGTTTTTCCATTTGTATCATTACAAAAGGAATATGACCACAATTGTTGTTTGTTATGACTCTAGAATAAACTCTTTATGTTGACACCAGGAGCAGCTCCTCTCCACTGGAGGGCGCCATGTTGCACCGCCATGTTTTTACAGTAGCCCAGAATGGACACCTGTAGGGTTTGAATGAGAACTGAAGGCTGCCATTGGAGGGATTCAGTATATTCAGCTGCAACCACCAGGGGTCACTATTAGGAGATTTGCGTTTTCCATTGTTTGTGTTAATTTGCATGTTTTCACAAAAGTTATCGGAAGCGTTCAGAATAGATCAGAGAGGAAGAAACGAGATGATAGAGTTGATCCCAGCGAAAGAGCAGATCTGGGATTTGATCCTATTTTTCTGAAATCTATTATTTTCCTTTCTTAAACATTGATGATCTCAAAATGCCATTTCAGGGCATTCTGAGTTCCTTGCCAAGAGCGATCAATATATTTTGTTGAAACGAATCTGGCTTGTTTATTAATGTTTGTCATTTGGTTCAGATCAATATTGTTTGGGATTTAATGAGATTTAGATAAATAAAACATGCATCTAATCAAAGGCTTTTTCCCCAGTATAAAGAAACGACTCCAAATAGCTACTTTTAATTTCATATTTTTTTACAGTAAGTGCTTTTAACGCGGTAACAGAACAAACACACCACTTCCTGTAGAGACCCACATGCGTCGCTCCCAGAGGAATAAAAATATGTTTCTGGTTCTCAGTACAAACAGGATCCCGCCTCAAAGCCTCCGTTGTATCTCGCCATGTTTCACAAATCACCTCGGCAACAACAACAACAACAACAAGAGAGGCGGTGACAGGAACACATCAAGGTGCCGTGCGGAGTGAAGACAGATTCCTCAGCTCCTGCCGCCTGACGAGTGGCGTTGCGCCTGCCGCTCGCCGCTCGGCGCGCGTTTTCACCTCCGCGCCAACAAAGCGCTTCCGCCTCGTCTGAAGCCTCGCGTTCGGCTGCTGAACCTCCGACTGAGCAGCAGGAAGTTCACTCTGCAACTTTGTCAGAGTTTCCAGGACCAAGGAGGAGTTGACGCGAAAGAACAAAGAGCGCAACTAAAGGAGAAGCCCGCCGACATTCCACGTTCCTCACCGCGCTCCGTGTGAATGCGTGTGATTGGAGGTTTAGCTGTGTCGGCGTTTGAGTCCAAACGGTGTAGTACATACTCCACCCCAATAGACGGCAGTGCAGATTCTCCAAATATGTACTTTTTTTGATGGCAATCTGTGGAGCACTTCCCGTATTTATTTCAGTCAAAAATAATTTCACGTTTCTTAAGTATTTCCTTTTTTTTCCATTTCTCTATTTCATATTTCTTTGAAATGTGATCGTTATGTCCCGTGTTTTGTTGATTTAAAGGAGGCGTGTGTTTGTCCGATGCCCTCTAGTGGCTCGTGTGCTCTGTACTCTACCTTTAAATATGAGCTCTGGATGGTTTTTTTATTAAATCCTCTAACGTGTAGTTTCAGCCCTAGAAACATCATTTAAATCCTTTCAGTGGAATAGTCTGAAGTAAAAAAAGAAAAAAAAAAAGAATCCCAGGCTGCGGCTCTGAATGTTTCCTGACTGCAGGTTTGAGCTCCGCTCTGAATCCTCTGCTTCTTGTAGTAATAAACGTACAGCTGGTGAAGTGGAGCGACCACTTCACCCGAGTCATTATTTCAGCCATTTTATTCATTGACTTGTCACAGAGTGTGTTCACGCCTCAGTGCGACTCCCGAACCCTGTGGGCCACCGTACACTCAACCATCGCTGCCACAGCTTCTGGACACGCTGATTCTTCTGAGGGAGGGAGAGAGGGAGAGGGAGAGAGAGAGAGAGAGAGAACATGAAGACTGACTTTTTATTTATTTGACTTTTTTATTCATTTTCCAACTGAGCGAGTCGAGGGAGTGTGTTGAGTCCGATGCTTATCATCAAAACATCACAACAAAATGCTGATTACACGAAGCAAGTCCTTATCTTCAGTAAATGTGCATCTTTAAAGGTGACCCATGATACATTATCTGACTTAAAAATATATTAACATGACGCTTTTATAAAGGCATTCTGAAAGGGTTTTAAATGGCATTGAATGGATTTACAATAACAACTTAACGGGCAATTAAATGTCTAGAGTTCATTTTTCAAAAGCCTTAACATTTCAATTACATTTCTACCTAAATAGCAGAAATTGTAAAAATTACAAAGTTGCCTGTATTTGACCTTAAATGGCCTAAATGCATTAAACATAACCCTTTCAGCTAGCGCAGTTAGCTTAGCATGATGAACTACTGCCGCTGGCTGAAAGCGATGGAGTCTATTCTTCTCTCTTCTATGACTTTGATATTTCTCCACATATTGAATTTGTTATGATTTGAAAGAGACGCACATTTAACTCAGTGGAAACCAGAGGAGCCTCAGTTTGATTATTTTGTGTTTCACCTCCCACCACACACACTCGCACACTCACACAACACACACACACACACACACACACACACTCACACACACACACAATCTGTGTTCTGGGTTGTGGGAGCGGGCGGCCGTCAGCCAGGTGTATGGGAGGTAAGAGCGGGGCCAGATCACGTGGGCGTGTCCTGGAAGCCGTGAGCAGCGCAGCAGGAAGAAGGAACGTCGAGTTCCCTCTGCGCTTCTCTCCTTCTCCTTCTCCTTCTCCACCTCCATCTGACACACTAACTCACTTCCTGTTTGCCCCGAGAGGCCGACGCCTCTCCCGCCTCAGTCACATGTACGTTCCCGCGACGCACTCCGAATAAAGTTTGATACAAAAATAGAAGTTCCTCAGTAGAACGCGTTGAACGGAGGAAGCGGTTCATTACTAAAGCATCGCACTTCCAACATTCGAGCGATGCAATTAAGAACGTTTGTCAGATTTGAGTCTTTGCCGTTGTTTATTTACTTTGGTGCAAACAGCAGAGATCTGCATGTTTACCCCTGAACACGCTGTTTTTACAACTCAGTGTAAACAGCCAGCGGTGGAAATGTGTTTCAATAAGACTTTGATGTCACAGCTGGTGATGTCATCGTGAATCAAAGCGTTTTGAGAAGATTTATTGACAAAACAACCGAGAATATTTTCGTGTTTTCAGCGTCATGAGACGTTTAAGTCTCATCGACAAACTGTGACTCTAGAATTACATGACGTCATCACTTTTTTCAGTAACTTCCAACTTAAATCAGAATAATCATCACTGAGTCACACAACAAATACATCAATGTAATTTTATTTCTTTAACATCAAATAGAATAGATCATCCCACATTGGTAATGAATGGAAAGTTCTAAAAACAAAATGTGTTGGATCAATTTTGCCAATTTTTAACAATCACCACTAATGTTTATTCATTAGTTGCAATATTTCTATATGTGCAAATTCTCCTTTGTCTATTACGAGTAACGTTTTGATCAGAAATACAAAACCTGTGGAAACCATGAGTTAAATGATACTTTATCTACATTCGATGTGTAAAATGACGCTTCTTCATGAATTATACTCTGAGCTCTGTTTTGGTCTCCACCACCTTCTGCTGTGGACGCGCTGCTCTTCAGATGTTTGTGTCGGCGCTCGTTTTCCAAGTTTTCTTACATCAGGTGCAGTGACATTGAATCAGACTCTGGAAACTCAAATAATGAGATTTAAGATAAAAACACATCAGTGAAGCTTCAGGTTCTCGTGACAACCGCCCTCTTTTGATGTGCGCGATGAAAAGCCTTTGAAGTGTCGCCTCGCTGTTTGACCTTGCGTCGACCTTCCCATTGTGTAAGGACACTGTCCTTGGTGCCGAAGGTGTGTGTGAGTGAGTGTGTGTGTGTGTGAGTGAGTGTGTGTGTGCATATGTGTGTGTGTGTGTCACAGAGTGTATCTTTGTAAAGTGGCCGGCAGCCGTCGACCCTCAGCACTCAGACTTCCTGATTGCTATAATTTGGTCAGTCATGGCACCCGCTCGCTGCAATTTACAAGACGCGAGAGGTTGTGTGTACGTGTGTGTGTGTGTGTGTGTGTGTGTGTGTGTGTGTGTGTGTGTGTGTGTGTGTGGTTGAAGAGTAGGAAGCAGAAGACGAAGAAGAGCGTGTGGGGGGGGCGGAGAGCAGTCTGGCAATTTAGAGTCAGCACAAGTGTGTGTGTGTGTGTGTGTGTGTGTTCAAATGTGTGTGAGCGTGTAGAC
>JAFBJT010106273.1:10456-21171 GCA_016785325.1 Chascanopsetta lugubris
AGAAACACACTAACCCCCGCCCCCTCACACACGCGCACACACACACACACACACACACACACACACACACACACACACACAAAGCAGACACTCAGATACACTGCTCTGCATAATACCCTTTTGCCAGCCTCCCCATGTCGTGAAATGGCTTCGTTCCAGCAGTGGCCACATTTCCTTGCCAGTCTAAGCGCACACACACACACACACACTCACACATACACACATACACACACACGTGTAGACAGACACACATGCACATACTTATACACACACACACACACACACACACACACACACACACACACACACACACACACACACACACACACACACACACACACACACACGAGTAAAAAACAAAAATACTGCAACATTAAAATGATTTCATTCCTTAAGTCAGACTCCGAACTCACCTCAGTCAAATTCTTGATTTGGATCTTGATTACTGTGAGAGCAGAGGCGTCATACTTTTCCCAGCTGCAACACTTTGACTTGTCAAAGTGTGGCTGCAATGAATCCCAGCCAATGAATTCCTCAAGGCAGCAGCAAAACGGTGTCCATTTTGTCTCTGGAAATGTCTAATGACGCCCCCAGTGCCCACAGCTCCCACCGACTAGATGCACGGAGTCACAGTTTGACAGAGCAGTAATGTCCTGCTGCTCCGAGAAGATTCTACAATTATGATGCATGCCTTGATACTTCACACACCCACATGGTTCTCTCTCTCTCTCTCTCTCTCTCTCTCTCTCACTGTCTCTCTTACTGTCTCTGCCCCTTTCTCGCTCGCCCTGTCCTCCTCTTTCTATTCATTCTCCCTCCACACGTCTGCGCCTCTCTCTCTCTCTCTCTCTCCCTGCTTCATGCTCAGTGTGCGGAGGTGTCAGCAGAGACTCGGTCCCAGTGTTCCCTCTCCTCACCTGGGGGAGTCTTTCACAATTTGCTAATGCACCTGTCTAACAAGCAAGCAGGTAGGAAGTCGGCATCGCATGTAATCAGGGCAATGCACCGCAATCCCATATTAGTCACCCATTCGCACATTTCTCTGCTGTTTCCTGCCTTCGTCCTCCCACGTCTTCATCGTGCCGCTTATACAACTATTCCTCGCATGTCATGTAGATTCACCTTCAGTCACCAGATCTGACGAAACCAGCATGAAGTCCGCTCAGCGTGTGTGTGTGTGTGTGTGTGTGTGTGTGTGTGTGTGTGTTGAAGAATGATGATAGGATTTAGACAGAGCAGGGCAGATGGTCAATCTAAACACAGGTGAGTCAGGTGGCCACGTGGCCGTCCTCGTAGAGAGAGTTACATAATAGCCTCGAAGACATGATTCAGCCAAGTGTCCCTTTGGAGGGCGGTAATCTAATCCCCTGGATGTGACGTCATGTCAGGTCGGAGGAGGATCTGATCATGACAGGGAGCTTTAATTGTACTGGCTGAGTCTGACTGGGTGTTACTGAGGCCGAGACCGATGCTGACGGCTCGGTGACTGATGGACGTCCATCACTGGAGACGTTAAAGGCAGTTTGTGTTGCATAAGTCAATTCTAAAGAAATAGACCCCCGTCCCCTCCCAAGGGGCAATGGATGGTTATCGTCTGGATCGGTGGTTCTCAACTGGCCGGGGTTCGGGACCCACCGTCAACATCAGTTTGAACCTGAGGGAGAACAGAATATCACAGAATGCCAACACCAAAAAAGGAGTTTAATGATAAACACAAACAACCAGCAGGTGGCGATGCAAGAGAGGGAATTATTCCCTTTTACACTGTTTATTTAAAACCAAAAAGTGCACCTCAGGGACACAAGGTAACAAAATGTACATATACATTGTCCTCCATAAGAAAATCCATATTTCATGTACTCGGTGACACCATATACTATAAAACGGCGGGTGTCTATCAGCATTGCATGGCATCATCGCCACCAAGTCTTACAGCATTGCATAAAAAATCCTCTTCAAAATAAAAGTTCAGGATTTTTTCGGTGGCCCACGACCCACTGAAAACAAGTCTGCAACCCACGTTTGGGTCACGACCCACCAGTTGAGAATCACTGGTCTGGATCACAGGACACTGACCCCCTTTATTCAAAGGCGCTGACATGCTCTCATTCAAAGCCATTGAAAAAGGGTTCTGTAGGAATGACAGATAGCTCATTATGATGAATTGCAAGAAGATATCAAAACAAGCAAAGCAAGCCAACCACAAAGAACAGCGATTTGAACAGTGACGTCGTCCTTGGAACCTCAGCATTTTCTGCGATGGTGTGCTGCTCCAGGTGCAGGAGGGAGATGGATCAAATGTACGTGGAGTGCAGAGGAGCTCTTCCCTTCAGGAGCCCCTACGCTTTCTTGCAAGTTCTCCTTGCTCAAAAAAGGCGCAAACATATGGGAGTGAAGGAGTGGGAGCAAATCCAGAAGCGCGTCATCCAGAGAGACCAGTGGGACTGTACAATCTGCCTGACTGCGATGAGCCCCCCAACACAGGCTGCCTCATCCAACCAGGAGCCACGCGGACGAACAGTGCTGCTGTCCTGCTCCCACCTCTTCCACCAGCGCTGTTTGGAAACCTTCGAGTCCTCTACAGCTGGCGGCAGACCCTCGTGTCCCCTGTGCAGATCGGCCTACTCCAAAAAACTCATCTAACACGGCAACGGTAACAAGTGAATAAAAGCTTGTCTGAGAACCAATTCATTCACCGGAGTCGTAGTTTCATTGTTATCCACTCCAACGAAGAGGCTTCCTTCGCTACAGCAGATATCATAAGTCTACGGGTCAAACTTCACCAAAGTGGAACGCTTCACAAAGCCAGATCTCCGTGTCCTGTGGCTTTGGGTAGAAACAATAGAAGTATTATAAGAACGGGATACTAGAAGTTCTCCAGCAATGGAAGTAAAAAAACAAGCAAGGGGATAGATAGAGATGTAGTGGCCAAATGGCAGCACTGCATCTGTTGGGTCAGTATATGTAACGAAAGACTAACCTTGGGGAAAAAGAACTTTGGGTTTTTCTGGATTCAAAATGTTCCAGTTGACTTTCATCTCTCTCCACTGATTCAACTCCTTTTCCAGAGTCCTTGCGCTCTGTTGTCTTGCAGTACTGCTGCTGCTGCTGCTGCTGCTGTTGCTGCTGCTGTTGCTGCTGCTGGGTTGTGATGGTGGTAGGTGAAGGTATAGGGGTTAGGGTGAGGGTTGGATTATGACAGTGGAAGGATCCTGTGACTGTTTCATAACCTCTGACTGTGACGGCTGTGTATCTATGAACTGGCGGTCAATGGTGGTGGATCCACAGATCAAGATGTTTTAGCAGTTGATTGTTGATCTACATTCATGCTGTGATACCATTGCTGTCTGTTTCCCATGTGACATCTATTGCGCGTCTGTCCGTCCTGTGAGGGGATGTGACTCCCCCCGAGGTTTCCACTCCTACTTTCGCCCTGTTGGGTTTGTTTGTTTTCTTCCTCTTGCGAAGAGTCAAAGGCCTGAGGTTGTCACTCACCCTGTGAAGCCCTGTGAGACAAACTTTGATTTGTGATTGTGGGCTGTATAAAATAGAATTCCATTTGTAATGAATGTCCATCAGAGCTGTGGACCCAGAGGAAGATTCCAGTGTGTCCACTCTATGGACGACCCAACGCCAACATGTTAGAGAGGAAGTGGTTTTTATGTGCTTCATGCACCAATGAGCAGCTTTATTAAGAAAGAACAGAATCCCAGAAATACCCAGCTCTAATTCTACAGAGTGGTTGAACGTTACTTACAGTGGTTTGTCTTTTTGTAGCAAAAGACAATGAAATTCCAGCTCCTTGTCTGTTATCAGACACTCTCTCATACTGAGAGCAGTTTATTAGCTTCATGCTGAAGATTCCCTGCGTCACTGTACCTGTTGTGAGACACAGATATGAATCATCTGTCTGAACTGTGAATCACCGCCTTTTCAACACTGATATGGTTCGTTTATTTTGACGGCCTGGAAGAGTCTGACAACCACAGCCGATGATCTGCTGTGCCAACTCGGACCCAGTAATCCAGTCTTGGTGTTAGATCAGTGGAAAGAGAAACCGCTTTAGTTGTTCATATGAGGAGACAGAAGGGGAGGGATGAATGGGATTATCTTCTACGCGGCTTCAATTGTGATGTAACACTTCAAATAAATGTGTAATTAAGTATAATTATGTGAATGCTGAGGAGGGAGCGTCAGGGTCAGGAATATTTTTCATTTTTTGAGGATAGCATTTGTCAGACCTCGTTCATGGTGGTTGCCTGGTAACCAGCAGATACTCCAGGAAGTCACATGCTCAGCTGGTGTCATGCCCCAGTCAGTCAGCTACCAAGGTGACATATTTGTCACGTCCTAAAATATTACAAAACGATTACATACCAACATTTTCTTCAATTCAAAACCACATGTTTTTCCATTTTTTTTGCATTACCCTTTTATGAGCCCATGCATATCTATATGAGGAGGGGGTCCTCCCTCCCCCATGCACCTTTAAAAGTACAGTATGTGGGATGTAGTGACTTCTACTTTTGATTTCTCTCATTGTATCTTATTTTCAATCATAACCACCTTTCTATTAGAAGCATATATACTTTATATACTCTCTTTAGATTGTTACGGTTTTAAGGTTGCATATCGTGGGTCACAGTAACACGGTGGTCTCCATAGTCTAATGAAAATAAATATTTGTACATCAAGTTGGTTGTACATATAGAGACATGAGTAAAAGGATAAATATCACATTTCTGACAACAAATGCAAATATTTATTATCATTTCACCTTGAAGTAAAACAGTGGTGGCTATCACAATTCACATTTTCACATTCACTTTTCCAGCACAAGTCCACTGAGACAAATAACCAGAGACCAGAGACGGTAACACAGAGAAATGCTGACTAACTCATCAGTCTTAATCTGGGTAATCCAGTTCTCACTATAGTCACAGTCCGACACGCCCTCATTAGGTGCGGGCCATCCTTTAATCCCATCTTTACCCCGCCTCACATCTCCTGTGACCTCGCAGACATCGATCCACAAGGAAGGTCCACAGGGAGAAGGTCATAGGGCCGGAGGTGTCCCATATAGAACATGACACACAGCTGGGGATCCTTTGCTTCTGCCCATCGGTCATGATGCATTGATGGATGTTTATGGTTTCACTGGTGAAATCCTCCTAGTGGGTCAGACGTGTTGTGATAGATCTGTGTGAATCTCATTTGAACATCCTCTGTTTCACACTGATACACAGCTAGTTTATCACACTGGTGGTGGAGAAGAAGGGGCAGTGATGGGTTGTGGGAGAATGAAGCTTGCTGTCTCCATCTGCTGTTTAGTTGGAGAATTACAAGGAGCCCCAATCTGAGGTCACACGCACAGTTACCGTTTGAATTTGTAGTCCCTCCACTAACACTGGGTTTGGGGATTTATTGTTAATTGTTGGTCTGATTTGTTGTGACATCCGTTACCTTCCCAGTGTTTGATATGGACACAATTATATACAGCTTCTATTTATGAATTATGACTAAATTGTGGATGACTGGTGTATATAAAAAGGACTACTGGCGACATAGGCTTAGACAAAACAACTTAGACGTTGTTATGCCTGAGCCATGGTGTTAAAATATGATATGATAATAGAGTTAACCTTTGGTATCATTTCTACTATCAGCCCGGATTTAAACTTAGATTCTAAGTGTACATAATTAAGCATTCACACGTTTGTAAGCACCCGTGTTAGTTCCAAAAGTGTTGGTATACTTTTGTATTGAACTGAATAGAATAGAACTCTTTTACTGATCCCACAACGGGGAAATTCACATGTTATGTCTGGTCACAAATGACATAATAAAGTGCACAAAATGGGAAAAAGGATGAAAAATGTAGCTTGACAAGACAAATGTGCCAATATAAGAGAAGGAAAAAGAATTGTGCAAAGAAAATAATACAGAAATAAAAACAATACAATAAGGTGTCTATGAAGATGTGTTTATCCCTGTTTGTTTAATACACCCAATGCTACATCAGATTTTCACATCATTAAACGCTTCACTTGGACCATTAACGATGATTGAGAGGCATTACTAATGTGAGTCTAGACATCTTTTTTTCTACAGAAACCCTAAGCGCCACATCTTTTTGTAAAACAAACTTAGTCAAGTAAAATATGTTTTTACAGTGTGATAATAGCCAAACTCTAATCTTTAAAAATATGAGAAAAGACGAGGAAAAGTTACAATGTGTCCCCTGTGCTGTTTGATGACCATAAAGCCTTTGCCAAGGCTGAGAGTTAGTTTGATAACTAGATATATCCAACAACATCTCTCAAGTATGTGCTTATTCCTCCTATTCTGTTTGATGAAAAAAAGTATACAAAAATAGAAAGAGCTTGAATATTATGCAGTCATGTTTTTATTCTTACAATTATTGTACAGTGAGAGTGAAAACAGTGGGGCCAGTTTGAAGAAATGAACTGATCAAACTATATTGAAGCTTTCATATATTTGATTAGATACAAGCTTACATAGAGTTGCTGTTGAATTTGATTTCATTTAACTTCGTGACCCCAAATAAGATGTTGTGTGACTTCTTATATGTCCAAGCAAAATGGCTGAGCATTTGTCAAAGAATATCAAAGAAATACTACCGGGATCTCCATCAACCATCATTCACACAGAAATGAAAGTGTATCGCAGGGATGAAGAAAATCAGTAGACGTCAGGTTCTGTTGGCATGCAGGTTCTCAAAAGTCTGAATAGAAGTTGTGTGTTTATCTGTCTCTCTAAATTCATTTGGTGTCCACTTGGACATGTGGAGGAGATCCACACGTTTTCCACTCCACTCAGTTATACGGAGGCTCTGAGTATGTGGGGAGTGTTCATGGTTAGTGGGCGCTCTTCACAAAATAAAATGACTTTTGCAGAGGGACAGAAAACGGAAAAGCTTTTACTTTATCCTCTTCCTGTCTGAGCTGATGTCACCTCGGCAGTCAGAGTATGATAGGTCAGTGATGGTGGTGCCTCCTGTATCAGCTGGGAGCACTTGACCAATCAGCAAGAGACTGGGGTGAGGCTGCAGCATGCAACATCATCTTTGGGTGGATTTGCATTTCCATCCATCCTAATTGCCACTATGGCTGTAGCCTTGAAGACTGTTTGCCCTTACTCGGTACGTCGGTCTGTATTGTACAACACTGCCCCCTCTGGTGATTGCCCACATGCACGCACCGCGGCCTCGGGAAGTGGAAGATCATGTAAAGAACCTTGGATAATGTTTTTCAGCTCATTGGCCGTAATTATTTGAGTTTTAGAATCATTCCATGATTTAAGCAAGGAATCTGGTGCACACAGTTTAATAGGATCCTTTGTTTTTAGAGAAAGGTCAATAATCTTGCAAAATACAGGGTTAGGTTTATATAATATATCAATGTTTAATATTCAATCAATTAAAACAAGAACGATGATTTCATATTTTTATAGATTCGTCAGTTGGATCAAGTGAAAGAAAATGATCATTTTTTTTTCACATTTTCTCTTTATAGATAAAATACAAATAGAGCAGCGTAACATTAAAGCAGCATCTATTCTTGTGCATAGTAACAGATAAACGTCAACTCAGTGACATTGTTGCCGTCCCTGTTCAGGCATCTGTCTCATGGCTGATTCTTGAGCCTGTTTGTTTGGAGGTTAAACTTGCGTCGTTTCATCTGCGTCTGTGGATGTGCAAGACGGTGCCACACAGAGGACACGAGTGTTCCACATCCTTACAAGCGTCTACGAACAGAGGGATCAACCACCACAAAAGGCACCTGGAATGGAAGATTGTAACGTTAAAATGATGCTTGTGTGTATGTGTGTGTGTGTGTGTGTGTGTGTGTGTGTGTACAGGGTCAGCTCACGTGGTGGGTATAAGTACAGCAAAGAGGATCCAGCTGAGCCTTCCCCTTTTGTATCTGATTGTACTGAGAATGGTTTTCTGGCACTGGGGACACACCATCTTTCCTGGAGCCTCCTTCGGCAGCTGCTGCACAATCACAATTGGACACCTTACAAGAGAGACAAATTCTTGTTGATCGTCACATTTCTTTCATGTCACCACAAACCAATTTCTAAAAGCAAAGCTGAATTGGTGACAGTGTTTTCTTCTTTGGTTTTTGTTTTTGTTTTTGAGTCCGTTCTGGAGAAACTCACCCTCCTGTCCAGGTGTATNATTGCAGTTTCAGTCCATGCATGAGGTAAAATGAGAAAACATGTTTATTTTGTATTTTCCTATAAACCTTACGCGGGCCGGTCAGAGTCAACCAAAGGGCCGGATGTGGCCCGGGGGCCGTACAATGCCCAGGTCTGACATGAAGCGTGAGACAGGTTTCAGAAACAGTATCGTAGCACAGAGAGTACACCAGCAGGGGGCCCTGTCACAAAGGAGCTTAAACCAACTCTGAGTCTCTCCTGAGTTTTCGGTCTCTTCACAGCTGATCTGAGTTGAGCCTGTGCCCTGCCACTTCAAAAGCCACATTTATAATAATAATAATAATAATAATAATGATAATAATAATGGTAATAATAATAAAAACAACAACAACAATAATAATAATAATAATAATAATAATAATAATAATAATAATAATAATAATAAAACACTTTATTTGCATAGCACAATTCAAGCAAACGTTGCAGCTCAAAGTGCTTTACAATAAAAGAAGGAGCATTAAAAGGAACAGAATGGCATTTAGAAACGTGACGGAAGTAAAAGAGCCCTGATACCACGAGTCAACATGATTGAGAGATTGACGTTGTTTACCCCGCTGGTAGAGGGAACCCTCATGCAACCATGCTGGATGTTAGAACAGATGAGATCGATAAAATAAGATCAGGATAAGATTGGGTTCGCAGAGTCTGTTGCCAGAGCAGCTGACTCAGAGTTGACGTTACCTTGCTTTGGGAGATGGGTTGGAGTCAACTCCTCTCCGCCGGCTTTAACTAACCTCGCTCCCTGAAATGGAGAACTTGAGTTTTCCTCAGTTCGGGGTTAACGCGCTCAGAGTTTGTGCGAAGTCGACTTTGTGAAACGAGCCTCAGGAATGATCCAAGAAATAACAACTCCATGTAAACATAGAGAAAGATGCGATAACAGAAACAGTTGCCGGGTCGAGTCCCTGCCCTGCTCGTGCTGTTGTGTTTTGCAGGCTCTCTTCGAGGAGGTTCTTTGGGTTCTGCGACTTTGTTGAACACAGCTGTAGAGTCCAATTTTTCCTCATAGGTGTAAATATGTTGGTGTTTGTCTCTGCACATTGTCCCTCAGATACCTGTGATCAAAATGAGGCTGGTGGTTGAATTTAGCCCCACAGATCGAGGGAGAAGCTGGGATATTTGAAGGTTCGGGCGTGTGATTCCGTTAGTACCATTTGTTTGATTTTTAATGGGCACAACCAACTAGGAGGAGAGTGGGGGTAACGGTCCCAAGTCTCTGTAACCTGGGGGGTCATCAGCACTATACGGAACGGTCCCTTTGGTTGATGGTGGACAGGTCAGCGATGCTCCACTGAATAGAAAAGGCTCGGTTTCAAAGCAACCAAGTCAACGGTGAACCGCTCACTAATCCTGATTCTGACTGAACAAATGTTAGAGACGGGCAGTGCTTTCGTTTTTCCCAACCAACGCAAGCAGTGAGACGGAAACTTGCCTCAGCAATTCATGAAGATCATCGCTTTCGGTGTCACATACAAACAGATTGATTGGAATAAACCTATGAGAAAGACACTCACCGTGCATTTGGCCCCCTAACTGCTGCCCGATGTAAGTGTATTCAGGCTCTAGAACTGGAAACGGGGAGGTTGGGAAAGGAGTGAAAACAGAATTATGCACAAGCTGTTACCGCATGGTATAAAATGGTGGGTATGAACCAAGAAATGAGAATAACGTGTCCATTAGAAAGAAGAATAAGCAGCTGAAATGGTGTGGATGAAAGCTTTACCAGGATAGACAACATTTGGGCGAGGTAGAGGAGGACGTTCCGAGTCATGAGCGATACGGGGATTCTCGCCATTGATGACCCGAACAGTCGTCAGTACCGTAGGATCATTTGGATATTCTATCATGATGCCCGTCCAAGGGACCCAAGGAAGGAAAAACCTGTAAAGCCAAGAAATGAGTTCAACCATTTGTCAGGACGTGACGTGTGTCTCCCAAATGACCCCTTGACCTCTGTCAACGATGAGCCGTGGACACACTCGTTCACTGGCTGAACGCTGAAACCTTGTTTCATTGTCTCAATGCATCTTTAATCCCATGTGACAATGAATTATTATAATTGTGCTTTGGACATTTCATGTAGTGGTCTGAATATGTTGTTTACATAACCTTATAATCACTTACTGGTCAAAAACATATAAACATATATCAAAACAATATAATGTAATATATGAGAAGATAGATTTTAGTATTTTAAAGGGGGCAACATATACTTACAATACAATACATGCCAATATAGGAATATGGTGCAAAATATAAATAATGCACACAATTTATCTTCAAACCAGTCAAACCAAAGTTTTGATGAAACCATTTTGTGATTTCAAAACAAGTTGTCCCTGACCCGAACCACAAGCCTAATTATAACCACATCGGAATCAAGTGTTATTCAAGGATTTTCTTTTCTTGTTCGAAATATACCCCAGAGGTTTGGCTTCAACTCTTTTATGTGCCCCAGATGTGTATAAGAG